>VBVQ01000051.1:63363-111076 GCA_011636635.1 Tetramorium simillimum | reverse complement strand
ATTTAATTATGCAAATAGTGCAAATAATTAGTAATATGTTTTGATGATTTTTACGCAAATGTAAAATACATTTATAAGTACTTAAGGGTTACATCTGTTTAACCTGTCCTAAAATGAGGCTTTTTTAGGAATTTTTTTTGGACTCTATTAATAAAGCGATGAAAATACTCCAAACCGTATTTTCGTCGCTTTATTAGTAGAGTCTAAAAAAATTTCTAAAAAAAGCCTCATTTTAGGACAGGTCAACAGATGTAACCCCTTAATTAACATTATTTGATATCAATTCTCTAAAACGAAAATTTGATTTACTAGTTAAAAGAGAGTGAGAAAAAGAGAGTGAGTTGAGAAATTTTTAAATATGTTAGATATTTTTAAATATGTTAGATACTTTACCTGCTGTGTTCATACCAACGGAGAAACATTTCTTTAGACGGCAATGTGGACACCAATTTCGTCTAGCTTTGTCAACGGTGCAGGATCCGTCACTATCTAAAGGATTATTAAGTCTAATTATTGATATGATATTATGCCATGATATTTACGTAGCACTCTTAATACTGGGGTGTCCTGTATATTTTACAATTTCTATTAAAAGTGTACAAACTTGTACAAGTGAACAGAGCACCGCGACGCACGGATCTCTTGAAGAAACACGAACAACCGTCGCAGCAATAAACACCGTAATGTTTACCATATGATCGATCACCACATACTTTACAGGACACTGGTGTAGGCAGAGTTCTTCCTATTACGAGAAATGTTATCGTTTAGCAACTAAGAATTTTATATCGAGATTAACTTTAGAAATTACACTTAATTATAATTAACTTTATAAAGAACAAGTTTGTCGTATTTTTTAAGCGCGTCATATTACATGATACATCGTCGTATCGTCGAAATTTATAGCGTTATTTTTATCTGCAGTTGAATAAGTGAAAACGGATATTTACCCATTTTTCGTTTCACAATAATCTCAAGATCACATAAATCCAGCACTTTTTCTGATTTTAATATGAATCACACGATGGTTCAAGGTGATCGTGTCCGATCGGGTTCGCGAACGAAGACAAACTCTGCCACGGCATGGAAAGCACCCCTGTTTGAGGGAGGCTTAACTCGTTGGTGGTGGAAATGGACGAAGGTAAGTTGGATTTGTTCCATGTCACTTCAAACGTCAAAACGCGGTAGGATAATATTTGTGGTAGACTGATCGAGCGTGACACTATTGTCCGATCGTGAAATTATTCTAGAATAAAGACAGCCATGTTCTTCAACACGGTAAAAAAGAAAATAATTACTAGTCCAAATTGCAAGAAAAAGAAGCATAGCAATATTAAATAATCTAAAAATATTTTTCGTAGAGAAGCAGTAATGAAGCTGTAATATTTTTATTAGAAAAGATTTTATTCTCTTGATTCACAATATCTTAACGATTGGAGGACACATAAAAATACGCTATATAAAACTTGACAGTTTAATTTATTATTTTCGCGTATATTGTAATTGTTTTGAATTTTACTCAACACAGAAGTTTTAATTTTTTTATTTATCGGCACGATACAAAAAGATATTATAAAAAAGCGTCTGATTCAACATCAAATATCATCGTTATTATATAACGATACTTTATATATATCAACATCAATTGCTTATTATACAATAATTTATTTGTCCATATACAAAAGTTTAAAGGGTAACTCCAAATTATTCTACAATATCGCTATTATTGCGACAATTTTAATTAATTAAAAAAAGTGCGATATGATTGATTTATTCCTTATTCAGCATTAAGTTTTCACTATATTATTTCGAATCTCTTTTCTTAGCTTGGAAGAAGAAAGGCTTTTATGTTTTCTTAATAGAGTAAAATTATTTATTACGCATCGCAAAAGTAGAGTTACAAAGGAACTATACACAAAGATTCATTCATGATTAATATTAATTAAACATATTCGTCAAGAAACCGTAGCATTGGCTTCGAGTCAATAAATTATAAGAATGGCTCATCAGACTTCTCCTATTTATTTTTTGAAGTGAATCATTATTGTATTCGTGCAGGCATTATGGCTAAATCTGATAATATTATATTCGTGCCTCGAGAAATTAACTTTATCCGCAGCAATTAAAAGTTTTCACCCATTTAGCTTATTTATTATGATTAAATTTAATATCTATTACGTTCACCGATAAATCAAGCAAATACGAAAAATAAAAAGTATATTGTGTTTTGACCATTCAAAAGGAAAACATTTTATGCCGAATGATTCCGTACATATGTATATCAAGCAATAATGGGAAGTTACAAGTAAATGTGTTCTAATCCAGTGTATGGCAGTAAATAAAGTAACGAAATTATCGAGGCCGAAAGAGTCTATCTATTCCTAATATTGCAATAGTTTACCATGAAGATTATTTACAATTAAGTACTCTGGTTCTGCATGCAGCACACATTTGCTTTGTAACAAAAAGTCATAGAATAATTGGCATAAATATTAAAAATATTATTTCAACACTTAAATAACAAAGAAATTTTTTCTTTCATTATCAGTCAAAATTACTATCTGATTAGAAAAATAAAAAATGATAAGCGCGAAGTATTATTGCTCTTCAAATGCAAAAATTATATTTTTATTTGTTGCACACGAGCCTTGCCAATAATTCGTCATTTTTTATTAAAGTATCCTTGCGCTTTTGTCAAACCAGGAAGCACTCTCGCACTAATTATATTATAACTCAGCTATTTACATGTATCGGATATTCAAACGCAAGAAACGCAAAGTTAAATATGGAAATGTGCTGCGTCTCATATTAGCATTTTATAGTTTTGTCCCATTTTCTCGCGATTCTATTTATTCGCGCTAAACTAGCGAAATGATTTTCAATACGCGTCGTCTTCCATAGCACTTTTTATAATCCCTGTCATTGACTAGAGATCCAGTTCTCCTTTTGCCTATTAACGACACGTTTAAAATCAAAGTTTATAAGACACACTGATGATATTTCGTCTCTTTTGAAATAATTTTATTACATATTAAAGCGTTCGCGCATAGATTTCTATTTGAGATAATCACCTTCTCGAAAACTTATTTTTTTCGAGAAATAATATCCTTCTCTTGGCTTTATAGTATTTCAGCTTTTATCACCGAAAAATGAAACTTTTTTTCTTTGAGTTTTAAAGCAATTTGCACGTCACTGACTAGTCCCATGTTGTAAAAAAAAAATCTATCATACTTGTCAAAGAAATTTCTTAATCGTTATTTTGTTATTCTCTCTTGCTCTTTTCTCAAATAATCGAATAAGGATTCAATCATAATTCTCAATTCTAAATCATTGTTAGAAACTTAACAATTTCTCATACAAGTTCCTCGGCATATTCTTGAATACTGCAGAAAGATTTTTCCTTATCTTTCAACACATCTGAATATATTTTCAAGGCGATTCTAGCGAACAAACTTCAATTGCTAAACAATTATGAGGACGCGAGTAATTTCGCTGCCGTAGTGACATGATGTTGATGATGATAGGGCGCTTCTTGAGTGCCATAATAGCTCTGTTGCTGATGCTCACTGGTGACAGCGAGTTGATGAGGATGTTGATAATAAGATGAGTACGGCTGACCAACGATACCGTCGCAGCTCCGCGGTTCCGTTTTCACAGCAGGTATAACACTTCCGGTGGCCAGGAGAGAAGTATGTCCGAGGTAAACGGGTCTATCGGTCGATGTCGACGAGCCCGATGATTTTGGCACCTCGATCTGATGCTGCTGCTGTTGCTGCTGCTGCTGCTGCTGCTGAGTGTTCTTCAAATCTGTGGAAAAATAATCGCAAAATTAAGAATAAACCAAACTCTAATTAAAAATTTAACAGCAAAATTTTGAAATTGTGATTAATGAATTATATAAAATTAAATTTCTACAGTTATCCTTTCTTTAGTTTACTTATGTACCAAGACATAAATTTATTATCTATTTTAGGGTTTTATATATTTTTATATTTTGTACACATCTGCCGTACGAGACAAAAGAGAAATTTAATATTTACCAACCTGTGGAAGGGGAGGATGTAGTCGAGGCAGTGGTTTCGTGCTCTCCCTGGGACGATCTAGCATTCTGCTCTGGTGTCTTCTTCGGTTTTCTCTTCCTTGTTTGTATACCGTCCTTCCGCATAGCTAACGGTCTATTGACCCCGTGCAATTTGAAGTATAATCCACAAGCATTGCACACTGGCTCGCCCTCGTTGTTGCGCCTCCACAAGGTGGTGGTGCGGGTGCCACAGTTTGTGCAGCACAGCCCGAGTCGCCTCGTCGCGGTCTGAAATTCCGACATCTGTCCCATTTGTAACGCATGTCAAATAAACTCAAATTATGCGAATGCAATTATCGTGATTTAATAATATATCATTAGAAAAATCGAATACAGACTTCTTTTCAAAAGGAATTTCATTATTTTATTTCTAAATCCTGGTAGGTCAATAACATTTTCATGTTGAAAATTAATGTTAGTTTCTTTCGTGGGGCGACATTTTCACTTTTTTTTTCACGACGCGACGTAGAAAGGCGGCTGTTCGCAAAGTGAATACATGTAGGTATATCGATGGAATTTTATTACGATCATTTATGGATGAACTTACCAGGCGTTTTGAGGGCTTAATGAGCGGCCTGTTCATGCCATTCATCTTATGATAAAGTCCGCAAGCATTGCAAAGATAGTGGCCAGTGCCATCTCTTCGCCAGAGCGGCGTCGATATCGCGCCGCAATTCACGCACTCGCGACCCTCACCAAATTGGAAATCCATCGCGGTGTCTGTAATCATTTTTATATTCGATTGATTAATTAATTTAACGTTTATTGCAATTTACAACACGAAGTCAGAACTGATTAAATTCTGATAAATTGTATAAATTCTATGTTCTGAAATAATCCCTGGTGAAAATGAAATTTGGAGCGTAAGTCGAATGTAAGGAAAGGGTGAACAAAACGTCTAGGAAGCGGAAATTGAGACAATGGAGCGTAAAAGAAGCGTTAAAATTTTTTACGCTTCTTTTACTCCGTTGTCTCAATTTCTGCTTCCTAGACGTTTTGTTCACGCTTCTATCACCCTTTCCTTACATTCGACTTACGCTCCAAATTTCATTTTCACCAGGGATGCAGAAAGCATTCCAACGATGCACATATAACTGACGAGGTAAGACAGTTCTTTACGTTTTATCTAGACTGTCTGCTAGTCTGTGGTCGAGGATGCCTGTAGCGGGATGGGATTTAAAGTTAGACGGCCAAGTATGACAGAGAACGCGCGACGGACCGTTCCCGCACTCTTTAGAGGAACCATCCGCCCGCGCTGGGATTTCTGAACCGATTCCCCGTCGGTACGCTGTAAAACACTTGACCGCGGCATCGACCCGTCTCACTTCAAAGGCACCGCTATCACTTATCCATCGCACATGGCCCGCCGCATGCACGGCGGCGAATAGCATCCGCGAAGGAAAGTAGCTTCTTTCTCTTCGCCTCGGCGCAACGTTTTTCTTTCGAACGGTGCTGTCACGAAGTCAGCGTTAACCACAAAGTCAAACGCTTCTTTTCACGCGCGTTAATATGATATTTTCGTGTTGTGTATCGTTAAAAGGTTTACAGTTTACAACGAATGATACCTATAAATGATAGCTATAAAATTTTATAAAAAGCCAAATGAGATTATTTCGTCAAGCGATTGCTATTATTGCGCATGATTCAGTTGGAAAGTCCCGATTAGAAAGCCCTCGTCTCTCGGCCATCGATGATGTGAAAATAAAAGGTTCACCACGAGATTTTTAAGTCGCACCATCTATGGTTTCTAAACACTCCGCTCGAGAATTCCACGGGTACTCCCTCGTGAACTCCATTCGTGATATCGTCTGCGGTTTCGATAAACTAATCGGCACATAGGAAATTGCATGCCTACATATCTTATCGCCGCGACATACGGGTAGTTCTCATAACTTTTGTTTATTTATCATTGCGACTTCACGCGTGATGCACGCCAACGAAAAGCGATATAAGCACCTCCGTTTTCACGCACCATCGCGAGCAAATTTAAAATATAGCAGAGAAGGCTAATGAAATCCAGTTATTTTTATGATAGTTTTAAATCGCAGTAAAGATAGCGTAATGCCTACAAAATAATATTACTTAATGCAGTATTGATTAAATTGTATATTTGTCTAGTTAGTACTGTTTAATATTTAAGAAAAGTCATTAACTTTGATATATTCAACATTGATTAATTCTTTCAAGACCGATTCCAGTAACTTTTCTCATTTTATTTCAAGAAACATCAATACTGATCTCATTTAATGCTATCATATTTTATTTATTCGATTTGCAAAAGTGTGTGTGTGTGTGTGTCTGTGTAAGCTATTATATCATAATATCTGGTGAAACGCTAGCGCAAAAAACTTTTACAGGTTGCATTTACTTTCGTCGCATCATGATTTTACTGTCTATTTACGAGGCAAAATAATTGCATGTACGAACCATAAGGCGACGCACGTTGAAAGCCGGCGCCGTCGTAGGCACGCCACGAAGACATCATCGCGACATTCTGCGCGTAGAACGGTGCGGCCGCGGCCGCAGCGAGGGTCGAATGAGGGTGCGCCGCGTGTGGATGGCCCGCATGCGGATGGCCGGGTCCAGCGTGCGGCCCCATCGCCGTCGCGGTACCGCTCGTGTGTCCGGCGAGCGCGTGGTGCGCCGCATACGTTTCCACCCCGTGCTGCCAGGACGCCGTCTTTTCCCTTTAAAGGACACCAAGCGTATTTCGATCGCGTTTAGTTCTCCTTCGCACGCGTGCAACGCACGCTGTAATCTTTCAAATTCAAAGGCTGTCATACCATGCGGGCGAGGGTGAAGTAGGAAAGGAGTGATATTGCGCCGCCGTAGCTGCGGACGGAATCGCCGGTCTAGACGATGGAACGTAAACAGGCGCCTGAAGCTGCTGCCCGTGTTGCTGCTGCTGCTGCTGGGATTGCTGCTGGTAATCGGAACTTGCGCCGTACCCGCCACTTCCGCCCCCGTGGAACATCCTCCTCGAGAGCTACCACTGCGGCATCTACCGAAAATTAAGGTGTCGAAAATTAATGACACGCCATCTCAAGTTTTTCTTAAGTTCTTGCTATCGTAAGAATTTCAATACATTGCACTTTAATCGATTTATTGCGATTCCTATATTTCAATAATCCCTAAATCATAATTAATCAATTTGCAACTGTAACGCGAAACTCCCCTCAATTTTATGGGAGTACGCCTTTCAGTCGATGCCGACAATACGAAATACAAGTGCAAAAGCGCAAAGTACAGCGGCAAGTAATTTGCGTGCTAAAGGTTTGCCGCCGGCAATCTCATTTCGCTACCACGGAAAGATATATCGTTACGCCGGTAATATGGAAGCGGCAATAATACATCCTGCAAGCAGATAATGTTAATTATCCCTTTAGAGCCGATAACCGGCCGTGCATATTGAGATCCCGCCGAGCGTCATGTAAGACGATGAGCGAATGCGGCATGAGCCGCCCATGAGACCCAAGGATGGTCGTGAATAAATGCCGAATCTTGTCATGATCGCCGTCGGGCTTCTTCTGTCTTGTCTGTCTTGTCTGTACGAACGAATCTTTGCGAATCGGGAAACTAGAAGTCCTTCGATTTGCATGCACGATTGAGTGGTGCTTTGTAAATCTCGAATAAAATTTATTATGACAGACAAGGAGAACGTTGATTGAAAAGATATTCAGCTTTACCTCCGACGTAAAATATTTTCTGATAGTGTTTTCTATATAAAACGCGTTTATGTACGTTTTGCTAAGCCAATTATTTATAAATTTGACAAATTATATGATATGAAATATATGATATCCCTTGCTTGCGATAGTCGGTAATTACAGCTGAAAGACAACGTTCGCGCGCGTGTTACGCGCGTTTATTTTGCGATATGGATTTCACAACAATAATTTCATGATTTTTATTAATATCAGCGCTATTGCAGTCGGCCATGAATTTATCTCGCGGTATTGTTAGAAAAGAAAATAGTACACGTATTCCGATACATCGATATCTCTCGCACACCGTATCCATTTTAGTACGTGAATCCTGTGTCGCCCACGCGTGTCTCATTGTTAGGATATGCATCTCCTTGAGAATACGCGCAACTTTACCATATCTATGCAGCCCTTTTGAGCGCGATGCCTAGAATATGGCACGTTTTGCACCGCAAAATTTAGAGAAAACTGATATCATCAGCTAAATATAAATTATGTCTATGGAACGTGACAGATTCTCATCCTGGCAGAAATAAACTATTTAAAATCCTTTCTTTTCTCTCTCTCTATTTTATGTACTTTTACATATCTATTTTTTAATATTATTGTTAATATATCATTTGAAACCGTGAGTATTTATTAATATTTCTGAAGGAAATAAATAATATCGGTCTATAAAAAATAATAAAAATAAAAAAGATATATGTTAATATATATAATAATATTTTGCACCGTTTGGTTGAATAAACTTTGATAATCCGAATGAACAAGTGTTAATAAAATCCAAACAGCCCTAACCACGAGATAATCCAGGCAACGGGGTTAGTTGATGTTAAATTTTCACACATCTTGCCGCCCACAGCCATTCTATTGTCTCGGATGCGCGTTCTTCAAGGAAACAATCGTAATACCGCCGTGGTCGGCATGTTCTACGATTCGACCCTCCGCAACAGATTCGCAAGCCGTCGAAAGAAGCGGTGCGCAGATAACATATGGTTCACAGGGGAATAGAGAAGGGAAATATATCGAGACATTTACGCAAAAAAAAGAGAAGAAAAGAAAGCAGGAAAAATTTTGATTTGTATAGAAAGATTTATATTAACATATTTTACTTAATTTAGTGTCACGCCAAAGCGCGAAATGCATGGGAATAATTTAATTATTAAAATTCAAAATACAGGCAATAAGGGAATATTTGGCAGTATTTTGCAATACGTTATAATATTTTGTGAAGCAAATCGCTGGCAACAACAAACACGGCCTTGCCGTTTATTTTTGCGACGGATAGTTGCGTACGGTTGTTATGTACATACAAGGCCGCCGTGCTACCATTCGCAGGCGACGCTCGAGCAAGCGGACAACGATGTAAATTGCTCCGCGTTATCGCGTTATTATCGAAACATTTTCTATGAACAATTAGTGATTAGTGCGGTAAACTAACTTTTACAATTTAGAAATGTAGAACGACTACTATTTGTAAGATTTTATGCGATATGCATATGGATTTGTCATCGATTTAATTCTAATTTTTCCTTATACTGTTTTCAGGGTTTAGAAACCTCGGAGCAATGCAAGAATTGTACGAGCGATATACAGTATAAATAATAATTCAGATAGAATAACTTAAGTAATCGAGAGTCGTCGTAAATGAAGTATTTATTAATAATCAGTTTGTGATACATCGAATAAAATTTTTTCTAATAATTCTCTCGCGTGAATACATTGGTATGGTGAAAGTATCTGGAGGACTTATTCCAAAGGAGAAGCTTTGGTAAACTCTCAAGTGGATCGGAAGTGTTATACATATGTATATGTCGCGCGTTTGTTGTCTTTTAACAATTTTTGCGTGTGCCGTACAAATATCGCGCGATAACGAGCTGCGTTTGTTGTGCAACATACAACGTGGAAAAAGGGACTCATCGGGGCAGAAAGCATTGAGCGACGGTGGAGCATTTATGAGATGAGTAATTTACTTACATTATCAATACGGTTATTCGATTATTTGTTTATTTGCGAATAATTTAAGTAAAAATTAGAGAAGATGAATACGTATTGAATTTTACAAGAAATTATTCGGCAAATCCGTTTAGTACGTAAAATCGAAGGCGTCGCGTCGCATGTCGAGAGTAGGCAGTTCATGAAGGTACGGCGAGAGAAGTCAGAGGAGAGAAAACGGAAAGAAAGAAACGCGCAGGTCTTAAAGAGGGGATTTCGCCGCGTGTACCGTGGCGGGGATCAAATGATAGTCTACGCATCGGAGAAAGAGAGGTGCTGTTCAGCGAATAAAGGCATTGCGAGAGAAAGAGAGAGGCACGGAGACGCGCAGACGCGTCTCCACCTTCATCGCTCGGCTCCGACCGTTGAATCGGAGATACCGCGAGCGGCCATCGCGGTCACAAATATACCCCGTGTAGGCGGGACCAAACTTTTCGTGTGCATGCGTGCAATCGTATACGTGTATAAACTCATGTGCCGATGTGGCGCACAAGTGAGTGCATGCGATCGCATTATATTATGCGGCCCGCCGCATAATATAGCAAAGTGAATAATAATATAATCGATCGGATCGGACTAGGTTTCAGGAGAGTGCTATAAAGGAAAACTCATTTCTCTCAATTTTGAAGTAAAAGCGAGAATAAGAATTATACAAATTTTACGAATTGTTTCAGCAAAAAATTAATTATTAAATTTGTTTATTTCTATCTCTATATTAATATTATACTCAGGAAATGAAATTCAAGCTTCTTAAAAGAAGATTAGCTTTATTCCTTTGAGCCAAATTGTGATGTGTTTGTAATTTGGATTAATTTCTAGACTTATGATGCAAGATTTAAGAGAAGAGAATGTATATCTTTCTCTTAGGAAAAAAATAGAAATAATTTGGAATACAATAATTAAGTTTGTAACGAATCATGATGATTTCATAGCAAAATAAGTTGGAACGGATATTATCGTTGTACATTATATTTGATCGAAGAAACGCACACCGAGAAACAATTTGTGAGTTATTAAATATTATTATCGAAAAAATGAATCGGAGTATTCTGGCGATAGTAATTTAATTTCTGACATTTAATTTCTAAAATTTAATATAACATGCTTCATTGCTACAACTATAACTGTAATACATTAATTTGTATTTATGACGTGAAAAGCTACAAAATCCTGTACAAATAACTGTAATTATATATATACATTAACGTACATTTATATTAACCGGTATTCTCAATATATTTCTATCGTTTTGCAAAATTTAATACAAAATCGTAATTTCTTTGTAAAGTCAAGTCTTTGAAACTAAATTTTCGTATAGTTTAATACAAATTAGAATTTTTACAATTTGAAATAGAATCGATCTTATATTGCCTATTTTTGCAATCTATTTTTAAAATTATTATAATTTACAATTACAATAGGCGTTTAGAGATCACAATTTGGTGGATAATTACTGATCTGAAGAAAAGAGTCATTATTTTTCTTTTATAGTTTACTTATTTATAATAGGCTGTTAATGCCACAGATCATACTTTTGATGAATATAAATGTATTTTATCAACTTGTATCAGTGTCAAAAGCTGTCAAAAGCATTAAAACGATCCATAACAGTTTATATGCATAATCTTTCATCAGCGTTCGAATGGATCCAATCGCTGTTCAAATAACATGAATTTTTTTCTAACTACTGGATAATATTGACTTTTAATTAGTATTAATGACGTTACATTGCTTGATGAAGCGTAATAAGTGACAACGCAGTTTATCTCAATTTGCGATAGATAAACACATATATCACACACGACTATAAAGACTGTAATAAAATTAGCATGACTTATCGATATCAGAGTCATTTTGATATTGCCTCACAACGTGAGGAAAAGCGCGCAATCTTACAAACGTGCTAAAGTCAATTTAGTCTCAGATTTCAATGATAATAAATAGATAAAGTATAAACAAATTTCGTCATCGACAACGTCGTGATATAAAATATTAGACTGTATTATTCATTAAAATAATTTACTGCACACTGTGTTTATTACATGCTTATATATAATAATATTGATAAAACATTTCGTATATAATATACTGATCCATAAACATCGCCTACGTTCAAAGAGTTATGTTATTTCTTCATTGCAAACTCTCTGTAATAAGTAACTTGATTCACGGATCGATATCTAATGAATTTTTTCCGATTACTGTTGCAATCTACAGTGATATAAAAACTGAGATTTGTCAGATTATCGATCTTCCGTCGGATATTTTATTTTTTTATTAAACTACGCATGGTCGGGATAAAAAGCCGCAGGCATATATTATGATGAAAATTATAATAATTCATTATTTCGCGCGATCCTTCTTTGAATGTTTTCGTCCGCTATATATATCGTCCGCTATAGTTAATACTATGTTAAAAAATATACTCGAGTTAATCGAAATAATAGTGAAACAAACAAAAGTGCGTAAAGTAAAATAAAGAGCGCAGTTGCTAATTTATCTTTACCATAAACAAAAGCAGCACTCTTTCTAAAGAAAGAACGAAAAGAAATTTCTTAAGACTTTATCCATTAAAGATTCTGGTAATCAAACAACTGTTTAAGAGTTATGTATTTGATATACAACTTGTATTTGATATACAACTCCATTTACCGCGTTGTTATGGTAGTAAAGATAGAAAAACAATCTCACTCTCTTTTTTTCTTGAATATGTTTAAAAATAAATTTAAATCTCTCACAAGTGGAGATTACGCGAGTTTACACATGCGACGGTGTGCGCGCATGCTTTATCCACACGCATGTTTATTACCCTGATAATAGCATTTCAGCATCATAATTATATTGGTCGCGAATATGGTACTCTCATATTATTATTGTGATTTTATTAATGTGATTATGATTTACGATATCAAATTAACATTACTTCAACGAGTAATAATTCCATCTACGACTTGCAAATTACCCGCCATCGTTCTAATTTGCAAAATAAGTTACGTGTTACCAAACGTAGACGATTTGTCGATGTTATTTTGTTCCCACGATAAAATGTACACTTCATTAATGCAAATTGCGTATTTATATGGCGATTCGATTGCATTAATATGATATTTGTAATGATTGCTGGTTATATTGTATCTCGACCCATCTCTATCCAAAATAATATTATCTATTAAAATCATTGTACGTTTTACGAGGAATTTAATACAAGTAGGCAGCACTAATCGCAAATACAAATTAAATAATTTATATGAATTATAAATCAATACTATAATATTAATTGAATTAATAAATTATCGAAATATTCTTTCGATATTAAATTATGGACGCTAAAGTAAATGTAGTAAAAATCAAAGTAAAAACTTTAATAAATATAATTGAAATTAAAAATAAATTAAAGAATTAAATAAAGACTTTAACAAATATAATTGATATACGCAAAATTTAACGATACAGATAACGTTGAGATGCACATTTGTTTTTCTATTCGATGTACCTATCATCCGGATACCTACATCAATTTTCTTTTTCACAACTAAACTATCTTTTAATTCTCGATATTTATGAGAAAAGAGAGAAAGAATAAATTACCTCTGCGTATATATATATTTATTTGTCGAAGAGATATTTTTCACGTGACCGGTGCTGCTTCATCGCAGTGCAAAAAAGCACTCGCGATGCAATTAAGCGCGATTACGAACTCCCCGGCGCGAACATCGCGACGCTCTACGGGAACGATCTCTCTCTAGTGGAGCGGAAAATATCGGATCTTCTAATGGGAACCGGTTAAGAAAATAATCGCGTTTCGATGTTAGGCGGCGGCGGCGGCGGCGGCGGCGGCGGCGCCACATCAACGCGGCGCCGTACTTTTCACGGCCCTCAACGGATCACACGGAATTTAGATGAGAGAGCCTGGCGAGTTGCGACGAGTTAGAAGGGTCCGACGCCACCATGTCGATGGCACCAGGTATATATCGGTAATGGACACCGATTAAAGGGACCAAATAGAACGAGAAGGATGTGAAAGGCTCCCTGTTCTTTTATGGTGCATAGAAATCAGATGCTGTTACACGGTTAAATTATGGAGTGTTTAATATTCTTTCGTATGAAAAATATAAATATAAAACTATTTGATATGTCAGTTTATCAGATAACAACATATTAATATTGTAATGATACCTGAAAATTATTTATTAATTATTTTAAACTTAATTACATTATTACATGTACAAATGTCTCAAACGCATTGAACGTATAATCTTCTCAGCCAAACATGATAATTTACTCTTATTGAACTTATATACATATACATAGATATATGTTAGATTTGTAATAATAATTAGTCTGAAAATACCAATAGCCAAAAGTGAAATGTATATACACGTGATAAATTCAACGCCACGTTATACGTGCGCGTTCTCGAGGGCCATGGGCATTCTAAGGGTCAAGCGTCGGCGGCGCTATTTGCGTATGCCGGCCAGACGTCGCGAGCGTGCGATCGAAGAGCTTTAATCCGGCGGCATTCGTGGAAGACGAGTCTCTGACGATTACAACGAAGTACTTTGGGTGCATCGGGACTGTTCTCATCCCGAGGACCGGCTGGTGCCGAGGCGCCACGGCGCCGACCGCGTAGAAGGGTTTCCTTGTAGATCCCACACAGTTGCACGCGCGCACACGTATACGTGTATCACACACGTCGCACGACGGTCATCCCTTTTTTTTTCTCTCTCGGCTTCTTGGTGAGGTGACACAGAGGCCTGGTGATGTCTCGGGGTTCTCGTCGTGTTTGAGGGAGCTTATCTTGCCTCCGTGACATTATCGTGGATTATTTGTTACCTTGTGTTAGGCATGTGAATATCTTTAACAATTGCGCACGCAACTCAATCTATGCTTCATTTCTTCGATACGTTTTATTCGATAAATTAAGCTTTGTCGGAATGATTACTCCTTGAAACGTTAGTCGCATTT
The DNA here is from genome assembly GCA_011636635.1 of Tetramorium simillimum. Taxonomy (NCBI): domain Eukaryota; kingdom Metazoa; phylum Arthropoda; class Insecta; order Hymenoptera; family Formicidae; genus Tetramorium; species Tetramorium simillimum. Next base: position 96,331 of record VBVQ01000051.1, on the reverse strand, counting down.
TTATAGCACGTACATAGAGAAATGATTTCATGCGAAAAGTGAAGTTTAGGAACATCTTTGTTAGTAGCTTTCTTATTTTAATCGTGAGTTAAGAAATATTTGAAGCGCCGCAATTATTTGTCAACGATATCTAATATCTATAATATTCATATGAATTTTATTCCTCTATGAATATGCGTGACATATAAAGATGTAGGATGGAATCGCGTGACACGGTTCCGTAAGTTTGACGCTCAATAAATAAGTGCTCCCTTTGAAGAGATTAAATCACGATTTATCGATCGTTGTGTCGGCAAATTGTTTCTTAAATATCACGACGAAACATGCTAAAGCTTCTTAGAAATTTAATATCGGCACTATATTTTAAATAAAAATATTAAATATAAAAGTTTACTTATAATTAACTAACCGGTGAAAAGACGGAAAGCAGTCTGTTGGTTCGCCGCGTGAACCTTCGAGTTCCGATCCGAAAAACTGTAGTCAAGGTGATCTTGTCGCGTATTTTTTCTTTCTCTTGGCACTTGGAAAAAAAAAGAAGTCAATGATAATAAGAAAGAGAGAGAATCAGACGAACAGATTGAGCCCCAATAAACTAACTCGGCAGGCTATCTTTCAAGTAATTTTTTCTGTGTCTAAAAATGAGTGCATAGCTAACTGATTTAAGATGGAATATTTTTGAAAAATATAATAGGCACAATATAATATATAATATAATAGCATATTACAACTGATTGAAATTAATGCATTGATTAATTAAAGTCAATGAAAAAAAGAGAATTAAACTGAAATAAAATTAGCTTAATGAAATTTGAATAATCTGTCTAAAAAGATCTTTTTGTATGGAATTTTGTACATTTCATTAATCTATTTTGAAGAAGTAACGTGTATAGGCATGCACATTTGATTGTTGAAAATTACAAATTATAAATATTTGGGTAAACAGAAAAATTTGGCTTTCATAAGATCTTTTGTGAAACTGTAAGACGGAAACTGTACGAGAAAGGAGATATCAATCTTATCCTATTCAATTAACACAATTCCTGAGAAATTATGTGTGAGACGGTGAGAGATATGCGCCGCCGATCGCCCCAGGGTGCCTCGGACTTGCCTTTCGGTAACCTGAGACCGCAGATGCAAACACCAGATAAGATCCCCTGAAGGATTGTGGTCCAGTTTCGGCACGCGCCTCTTCCTCTCGAGATCTTATGGGAAACTCGCAAAGGTGAGAGTGCATATACGTATTAAAACAATTTATGCATCTCTTTTTATCTTCTTTTCTGGTTATTTTATATTTTTCGCGACAAGTGCGCTGCCTTGTTCATACAGCAATATTTATTCTTAATTGCTATAAAATATTATATTCCATCATGATGTGAGATTACTTTTTCTTCCTTTTTGTGAAATACAAAGGAGACTGAATGCTTTTCGGTACGACAAGTTTTCTTTCAATTGTACGAACTCTTTTATCACCGATGGTCCTGTACCTCGCGAATGATCCGCGGCGCTTATTGACTTTACGTAGTCAAACGAGTACGTATAATTAACTATAAAGTACGTCACATAACTCACCGCGCGTACGCATTGGACCATAACAACGATCGGCGTGCACTTATGGTCTAATGTCAATGTTCATCCGACTTAAATGCCTCGGCAAGCTGCTCTCTGCATCGTTAGTATAAATCTCCTGGTGAAATAAATTTATTTGCGCTTACGTACACTACGGCCAACACGGACACATCGTCTTTCTGTGGGTGTAGAAAGGGGGAAGCGACAAAAGAGAGAAAAAGAGGGATGCAGAGAGAGAGAGAGAGAGAGAGAGAGAGAGAGAGAGAGAGAGAGAAGAACGGGAAAGGAGGACGGGCTTCTCGCAACCTGCGCAACGAGAATTTCTGCTACTTCGATCCTCTCTACCGTCACGTGGAAATACCTGATGTTTTCGCACATGTATGTGCGTCTACATCGTCACAGCGTATTCGATTCAATTGCACGAATTAATCGGCGTGATGAAAGTATGGTTAATGTTTAAAACATAAATACATGTACCTAAGCAAATGGCAATCGAAACTCGATGCAAATTTTAACATTTCGCGAACGCGGCGTCGTAGTAAAAGGGAATCGCTTGTAAGTAACGTAGATATTGTGCCCTATTTCTATTATCGCTCACACGCTGCAGAAGACCTCTAAGTAACATAAATTTCAAAAATAGGTTTTTTTTTTACTACAAATTCTTTTTCCGAGATGACGGATAAATATATCGTTCTTTGTCATCGTATCTACGACTTATCTTTCTTTTAAAACAATTAAAGTATCGTTCGAACCACTTGTGAACACTTTAGAGCATCGTCTCTGATTTACTGCTGCGTATATTTCGTTGGAAATAACGATCTCTTTTTATCGCTATTTTTATTGTCCGCCGTGCGGAGTCACTGGTTGAATCTAGCAGTAAATCTGAAATATGTGTGGAAGACGCATCGTGTACAAACGCTCTTCGGGAAAACCATCAATACCTATAGTCATACATCCGGTGCGACGGCGAACGTTTGAGTCATTAAGCGAAACATCGCAAAAAAGATAACTCGTGTCGCTTCTTATCGTATGTGGTTTAGCCTCCCTGAACTTATCGGAACACAAATTCTCTCCGACTCGTACGGATCAATTTTGCTTATTGTTAGAAAAAATGCGTGAAAAACGACGCTCGAACGTTGCATAATTTTGCAGATTATAGAGAAATATCAATTATGCGAAGAGAATCAAATTTTTGAAATAATATCGCGCTACGGTGTCAACGGTTTTTAATTAGTTTTGTCGAGCTGTGAAAAGACTAATCTGCATTTATAAAACCTAAAAAAAGCTTTTCAAAGAAAAATGTTTCGCCTCTCACGCGCTGGCGATGTTAAGAAGCAATAAAATTGGAATCGCTTTTGGCATCTCAGCGACGGCAAGCCGGAGGTAAGCCGTAGATACAAAGATCGGCGCCAGGACTTAGGTCGAGTTTCGTTAAGTAATTTGTCGGTCTCGACATTACACGAAACGGACCATCTACCTAGGGAGCTATCGACCTTCGCCGAGAGGAGCGGCGCGGTGAATGGGACGCGCTGATTTGAGTCATTCGACCGTTATAAATTTCACGTTTCATTAATAGAATGCCGAAACAATGTTTCGTTGACTTTCTTTTTCGTGAATCAGAATTAGCGAGAATCTCGGAGCAAAAGGAATCAAAGCAGAGGAAATACCGAACCCGTGCTGCTGCTTTTCATCTTGAACAAATGTCAAATGGCGAGTAGATGTGAAGGCAACGAATTACGTAGTTGTAGAAAAATATATTAATCTTTTAAAAAATCACAGTATTATTCCTGAAATTGTAAAATAAATTTACAGTTAAAATTAGACATTTAGTTTTCGGACAGTAGGACATTTACACAATACGCATAAGGGACCGAACAGTTGCGTCGATGCTGCAGGGTTGGAAAATATCGTACGCTATTATAGAAGTAGCGCACGTTACTTTATACGTCCGCAAAGAGAGTGCAGTCGGATACATTCCCGAGTATGCGCGGCTCCGCGGCCGCATGCCCGGCACGTTATTACCCAATTATTATTCAGTGGTACAACAATCCGCGACTTTGCGGGTGCATTACCCGTAGGCTACGTAGAACCAACTTAAAACCGACGTAAAATTTCGCGCACGGTTAGTATAAAATCAGTGAGCCAAGGAGCAAATGGTCAAGCAAATAAATAAGTAGATACTTGTATGAGGGGTTCCGATCTCTCTCTCTCTCTCTTTCTCTCGGCCCTTCTCCCCTTACTCGCGCCGTTGTTAGTTACGCGCCCCGACTTTTCGCGCGTCCGGAATAAACGAGATCTCAATCGCACGGAATAATGACGCGAACTCGTAAGCACGGAAACCGGATGAGCCGCGACGAGTAGCATGTGCATACGTGCGTGCACGCGTGCGATGGAAATCGAGCGTCTCGTATGTCTTCGCCCGATCTCTCTTCGCATCCGTCGGGACGCTATTGTCTGTCTCTTTTCTCATGATAGCACATTTTTATGATTCGAATCGCTTACGTGTATAGAGTCGGCTAACGATATTCTGTAAATGCACTTTCGCAAAAGTGTGAGACAGTGCCCAGTATACTTTTATATTTTGCGTATCCTTTTATGCGATTTAATGTATTAGATAAATTATTTCAACATATTTCGTATTAAGAGTTTGTTTCGGTAGTATTGAATACATGAAGAAATATACGAAAAAAGTATTTTGAATAGGATTCGCAATAGATAGAAACTGTCAGAGTGATTGAATTTTTGACAAGTTCAGGATTCACGTAACCTTCTTACGAAGATAAAAAAAAAAGCAGTTCGTTCGGACATTCGTTGACACCCGGTTTGCCTACTTACGCCTATTTTATGTGAAACGTACTGTCGATTCAGTTCACGAGCATTCTCCGAGCGGGTGGCAAGACGCAATTACAAAAAAAAAAAGAAAGGAAAGAAACGAAATACAACGAGAGTAAATTGAGAAAAAGAAAACTCGCTTGAATCGTGCCGGATACGGGAATGCTCAGGATCGCGGTCGCGTTTCTGTACTCCGTCTGCTCGTTACACAACTCGATCGCTCGAAAATTGTGCTTTAATAATTTAATAAGACTCGGGGACAAAGTCGCGGCATTAAAATTTTTAATGAATAAAATACTGAACGTAATTACATCGAATTATGCTAATTTTCCTCTTTTTTCTCTTTGCGGATTATCCGCGACCAAAATGCTAATGCTAATTTAACGGTCAATTACTTCGAATAGCTAGAATCGTTTAAATCATTAGAATTGATTAACGTCGGAGGACTTGATCGAAAGAAGAGACGAATAGACGCCGGCGTGCTCATCCGGAAATGATTACATCTAATTAGGATATATCACCTTGTGTGTACGTACGTACGTACGCGATATGTCGATGACTCTTGATAAATCTCAACCACCGGTGATTACACGGCGTATCTATTAATACGTTTAACTAGATCGTGAATTACACGCCGTCGCCCAGTCCCTTTTGCATACCGGTGCGCGCGATTACGAACACGTCCGGCGACTTCGTTATCGTAATTTCGAGAGTTTTCCCACGTGATTACTGATATATTTATACGACACATTTATCACGTCGCACAGTCCCGCTTTCCGTATTAATCGTTGAGACTCGTAGAACGTTACACGGAAATTGATTTCACGCGTAAAAACAGGATATAACAAATACGACGAAAATGTCAATGTATCCTAGACAGACGTGGGAAAATCAAAAGATAAAGGTATAACGTTGTTACGCACACACGAGTATTACAGATGAGCGGTGTAGGTATGCGTTAACCCGCGAGCACGCTTTGTACGAAAATTTTGGGAATTTGCATTAATTTCTGAATTGTCGCGGGTTTAAATAAGACGACGTCTCGCTGGCTGCTCGCCGGTAGGTACACACTCGGTCGGGTATATTGCGAAATCCGACGGAGTAAAATGAAACACCCGCAGCGAGGAGACACGGGCACGCGCATGTGGGTATTTTGATATAGCACGAGCGCGGCTCTCTAATGCCGCTTAAATATTTATGAATTACATCGTGAATTACATCGCCTTACACATTTCTATTTTTGCGCGAACCAGGAAGCACGACCTCTCTCGCTCCCCACGTGGTGCCCCTGCTATTCACGCGAATGCTGCGCGCGGGAAAGATTTATGCATCCAACCGACATTCACGCAGGTGCGGTATTCGCGAATATGAGTGCTTGTGCGCGGCCAAGATGTACACGGCTCGTCCTGGCGCGTTAATAGATATCCAATAACTATTCGAAACTACTTTCCGTGCCGGGATTTCCGTGCCGGCTAACGGGTAAATCGCTAAAAAGGCGAATTAAGGCAGGATACCGCGATACACATATACATACGTATGTATGTAGTAATGTGCAGTAATGCAGAATCGACCCCGAGTGTGTGACTTGTCCGTGCTGTGCTCGTAGCATTTCTCGCGTTCGCGTAAAAGTATCGGTAACAGGCGCGATTCCGGGTCGACGTCGTCGTCGTCGTCGTCACCGTCGCCGTTTTCGTCTCGCTCGATTAGTAGGCGTTGGATTCTTCGTTCACGATTGAGACGGTTTTGCCTGTCTGGTTTTGCCTGCCTGCCTGCCCTGCCTGCCTGCCTGCCTGCATGTATCGTTGTCGTCGAGATACGCGCGATAGTTGTCCTTTTATTCGGATTATCGCGTGCTCTCGCGCTGCGCGAAATCGTGGGCGGACGATTTGAACGCGCGCGAGTTACAGTTGACGTTGGAGATATTGAACTCTAAACGTAACAAATTTGAAGGAGTGGAAAAATGGAATTGTTGTAAAAATGCATAAAGATTTGATTTTTTATAAAAAAGCTTATTAGTATTTTATTTAGTATTTTTATTTTAATTTGTTTCGAACGTATTGTGCAAACTGAGTTATTCTAGTTTATAGTTTTGTAATTATGACGTCATGAGAGAGACTGATAAATCATGTGGCTCGAAGCAATCTTCTGTCAGAGGTACTCGATCGCGATGGGGAACGATTCTCGTTGAAACTTCCGGTTTTAGTCTGGAACATGACTTTTCAATAAGGTCGATGGCGCAGCAGACGGCTGTTACTGGCATCTGCAGCTAGTATATACCTTCGAGACGCCGATTCGAGGCGATACACAGGCCTGCCAGGTAAGAGCAGAACCAGGCTCGTGACGCATCATGCGCGCTTATCTACACGCAATATCTGGACGTCCATCCATGCGGCACCATCCGACACCGACGAACGACGGGACGGGAATTCGTCGTTCGTAGGGCTGATCTCGGGGCCGATTAGATACGGAGAACGCGCGACCGGAAGTGCACTAACACTTCGGTCAAACGACAGACGTCGATAGACGGACTCGTAATGTCGGATTATTGAAGATTGTAATAATGCAATCAGCTATTATTTTATACAGAAATGTTGTGTTTTTTTTTTTCAATATTTTCCAACTCCTGAATTAATATTAATACTAAAAAGTGAGCGATAGAGCCATGATCACACATTTTAGCACGGTAGGCACTCCATTTGATCTTTGAAAAAGTTGGGGTCTATTGTACCAGTGAATAATAGGGGGCCGTCCTATCATTAGTTCCCCCCATCAACGTTCCGCGGCCTGGATATAATAGGGAATATTCGGTTATGGCGTTTCAGACGCCATCGCAACAAACAATTGAGAACCCATAGAGACCACACGCCCCAGCTTGTAATAATCATTCATCTGTTTATTAAACTATTCTGCTACACACGTTTGACGAAAGTATACATATATCCTTGTATTAAATAAACTAAAATATAAAATAGATATAAATCTAGATCTTGAATTATGATTATTTTAATATCCGGGAATTCTCTTTCTCTCTTCCTCTCGCTCTTTTTTTCATAGATTTAAAAAGTAAAATTTTATTACTAGCTTATACTATAATTCATACTATAATTATATTATATATACTACAGTTATTATTATATTATAATCATACGAATGATAAGATTATACAATTTAGTATCTAGTTATCTAGTCTTGAGGCAATGACTCTACCCAAAGAAATTTAATATCTTCATTAAATTAAGATTTGGTTTGATAGCGAACGCTTTAGTTTCTTTAAGGTAAGATTTAATTGTTAAGATAGTTGATATTAAAAATGAAAAATCATTCGCCTTCGAGAAAATTTTTTATTAAGAAAAGAATACCTTTGTGTAAAATTCGTTTCCTACAACTTTTAATTAAGAGAAAATAAAGTAGTATCTTCTAACTTGGCAAATATAATTTATAGATATAAAATATTTGGAATATTAAATATATGTATGTACACTCCTAATAAACATTTCCATCGTTATTTAAATTGTATGTATAGCGACAATAACATTTTCTTAAAAATATCGCATATACAGTAATGACACGGGGTTGTCTCTTCAGAATTTACGTAGATTAACGCAGAAATGATGCAGAATATCTCTAATCATGGTTACGTTTATGTTAATTCATTTATGTTAATCATTTGCGCGATGTGACGTGATGGAAACTTTAATAAATGCAACTAATCAGAGTGGCTGTCTTTCGCCACGCGAAACACACCTGTGTGTTTTATTAGACGCGTTCAGCGTGCAAGTATGCGTGCCGCTACTGTACGCATTATCGCGATAGCCTGGATTTATTATATGTGGGTTAATATAGCCGACTTGATTGAGTGCATCGCGCGAGGGGTTTCGTTCAAACTTGCATGATTGAACGATTACATCGTAACGCCCAATTAATAGTCCGGTGTATAAATATAAATATAAATGTATAAAAAGAGTGATTTAGTTAGTGTATATAACTCGCGATGTAAATGCATATAAAAATAATATTAATTAATTAATCCGTCATTACAATACTTTGATTCTTGTTATATAATTTAATTTGATTAAATGCCACATTCAAATACGTGTGTCGTATTTAATTACACGTAGAAATTATAATTGCGAATTTTTCTAAATACAAATATAAATTAATAAGAAGGTTTGACCGGAAATGAGTAACGCTGCAAAATTGAGGATAAGTATAATTATAATATAAAATTTACTGCGATACATCGCGTTGCTTTCTGCGTTCTATCGTGATTTCCTGTCCGCTTCCTTCGGGAACATCGCCCACCATCGCCACACAGATGTTCTCAATTCTGTTTTACTGTTTCTCCCAAAATATTAAATATTCATATTTGATATTATTTGTTAAATACTTGGATAAAATAAATTTTATCCAAGTAAAAATTGATAAAATAATTGAGCTGAGCAATAAAAAAGCCTATTTCAAAATGAACCTAAAGTCACATTTTTTAAAAGCGGAGATTGTCAGTCATCGGTATAAAACTTTTCATAGCATTTAAAAAAATATATTTTGAAAGTGTCTTTGAAATATATTCATTTTTTAATTGTAATCGGGATTAATTTTTTTCATAATCTTGCAAACTACTTGAGAATCACTGTTAACTCATTGGTAGATCGTGTCTTTATACCTTTATACCTTTTGACCGTCTCGATCAGCACAACAGGCTCCACTCCGAACCTTCCACTCACAATTTGCCGCGCGACACTCGGCGCATCGTGTACCATTTGCATTAACTAAAAGCGCCGAAAAAGTTGACGACGATCACCGTGCCATTTTTTTTTCGCGCACTGCCATTACCGCGAAATCTTGTTCATCGGTTTGACGAAATATTATTGCTCTCTCCGTGTTATATCGATCGTGTGTCTGTTGTGATCTTGCGGCCGGTCGAAAAGCGAAGGGCAGAGCGAGGCTTCATGGCTCACACATACGTGAGCTAAAAACACATGGGAACGAGGGCAAGAACGAGGGTCTCGATCCTCGTAAAAATTCACTTAGCTCCATCAAATTATCTGGTCGACATCTCATTCATTAAGCTCCATTTGCACCGAAGGACGACAGTGCCCTCCATCCCCGTAAATGTACTACACTTTTAATGCACAGATGCATATGGAATACGATATGATCGATGTGTTTGTGAAATGTTACAAAAAGATCAGTAGTTGCCCATCGATAAGAGTGTCGTGGTGGAATAAAAAGTGTACGTAAAAGAGTCCGCGGACTTGAGAAATTAAACGTGAGCTTAGGATCGGAGAAATAAATAAGCATATTAGACTCTCCAAGAGGCATAATAAAACATTATAAAAACTCGGGTGTTTCGAGATAATAGTAAAGTGACGACGAATAATGTACAGGGCATAGAGCACGTCGTGAGCGAGGCGCGCTTTCACGGGCGGACACGGGCGATAACGCGCGCTCGGCGATTCGCGATTCGCGATTCGCGAGTGAGTAGAATTGAAACGAGGCGCGACACCCTACGCGCGACACTATATTATTCTCTTAATCCCCGTAGTATCTTAATTATTGAATTTATTAAAGCGCAACGTAATCCCGGCCGAGCCGGTATTATAATCCTGTGAAACTCGCGCCAGTAATATGGTCACGCCCGAGCGAGGCAGCGCTCGCTCGCTCGCTCGCCCGCTCGCGAGAAGTTAATTAGAAAACAAACAGAAAATTAACACGAACTCGGCAGCGCGAATCCCTCCGGACGGCCGTTACTCGCGATTTATCGTAACCCGTTGTGGATCTGGTCTCGGTGATGACCGGTTTGCGTACATCGGCGGATCGGTCGCTCGACTTGATCGACGATCGAAAATCGCCGATCGTCTGATCCCGAATGAATCCGTTTCTCCCGTGCGACCGATCCACAGGAAATCGCCAAGACTCTATCGTCGGAATTTAGATGTAATCATGTTTCTACTGAAAAAGAAACTTAATCCTCTCTTTCTCTCTCGACGATGTGGAGTCGACAAAAAGACAGATTGTTTCTATATAATTAAGAATTATAATTGGAATGAGTAGAAGAGTCGTTGAAAGATTTTATTCCCTTTCCTTTTACTTTTATGTAACATTAAAAAACTTTACGATATTTCTAAACGGAATTTTAGTAAAACTAAAGGTTTTCGTTTGACAGCTTCAAACTGTAAGAATTGTATATTTTATTAGTTCTCGCTCTACACATCCGCTCCTGGAAAGCCCGCTCCTCTTCCGCGACGAGGGACAAACCAGTTTCGTCACCGAAGAAGAGGAAACCGGCAGGAGAGAACGATCGCGGAAAAGCACGAAGAAATCATGAAATATCGCTCGATCGCGCGGATGTTTAACCCGTTAACGTGCGTGGGGCGTTAATCGATCGCTGCTTTCGTGGGATTTCTTTTCCGTCTGGAGCAATTGGCGTTAACTGCATGCGCGAGACACTGCAGTGCAGTTATGTGCACAGGTTTTCAAAAAGTCGATACTTACGGCCGACCGGACTGCGAAAATCTTCGCCGACCGTTAATCTTGATTTATGATAAGCGCGACCGCGATCTGGTCCACGACCGATCGCGCTGCTATAATTGGATTGTACGCAGGATGCAAGACCGACGCTACCGGCGCGAGCCGCCGCTCCGCGCCGCGCCGCGCCGCGCCGCGCCGCGGCCGGTCGTTTTCCTCCTTTTTGGCTAGACGGAGAAAACGCGTCTGCGCGATCGCTTGGAATAGCAATTACATGATTTGAAAAAGTAAAAACAGATTTATGATATTACTATTCCACTGCGCCGCGAATATTATATTTCTTATCTTTGCTACACGGCTTTTCAGCGAAACACGTTTAAACTTTGACGGTGGATGTTTTTTGATGAATGAATGAACGGATCCATCTAAAGTAAATCTCTTGTAGAAAAAAATTCCAAAACATTCGTTGCATTCGTGAAATATTTAAGCGGCAAATATATATGTATCTGAATGATTTTAACAAACATTTTCTCAAAGTTTACCGCAAGTTATGTTTTAGTTGCAGATCATTAATACACTATAATTACGGATTTGCTATCACAAACCGAATTATGTAGATAAGAACTTGATAAATGACCGCTATATTAAACAAATTAATCGTATACAACTACACTAGCAATTAATATGTCGTATTATACGCTGTATTATGCCTATTTGATCATTTACCATTGTCCGTATATCAATTGAGCTAAACGATTCCAGGTTTATGATGCAGAAGCCGTTCAAACATTCTTACCTGCATATCATAAACCTTATTAGCATATCTCGTAACATTATCGTATTTCTCACCGTACTATAAATATTAACAAATGTATTTCCGCCTATGAAAAAAATGCGGAAACCGTTTTCAGGGATTTTCTTTTTACTTTTCGCGTTCGCATTGATATAATATCCGCGGTGAACATATGAAATCAAGTCCACCTACTGCCGCCCCCATTTTTTTCTCTCTGTATATATTCTAATTCCGTGATTCGTTATCGCCATTAATAGATTACACGCTCCGTTCGTGAGTAGAACGAGTAAATCTTAATTAGGTGTCAGCCGCACTGTTTTGCGACAAACAGAGAAAATTGAGCGGCCGAGATCCGTTAGCCAGTTGCTGCATAATGCATGCATGTGCGTATGATTCAAGAGAGAGAGAGAGAGAGAGAAAAGCAGAGACTGGTCGAGACCATACCGATCGTCTGCGGATCGATCGTTTGCCAACGATTCGGAAGGCGCCAAGAGCGTTTTCGCCAACGTTCACTTTGACAAGCGATCGTCGATATTAAGGCAACGATGTATATGGCTACATTTGCATCCTGTAGCGTAATACTCGGCCGAATATTCAACCGAATAATTAGATCGTGAAGCGCGCGCACACGCGCGCATCTCGCACGATGCCGGAACCGGTCCCGCGACCGTGCGTGTGCTTGGAAAATAATCTTCCCGCTTAATTAGGACGATCGATTTTTGCCCGGAGCATTCTTCGGCAAATTTTCACCATTTCGCAAGAGATTTTCTTTCAAGAATAAAGACAAAAGGCATTGGCAAAATTTCTAGACGGAAATATAAATTTGTAGACTAGGAAAAAGAAAGTGCGACACGTATTACTACATTTTACTTAATAAAATATCATACTTGATATTTTTGATGACGATGATGCATTACTATAATCCGTCTTGATATTTTTACGGCACTTTTTACGTAAGTGTATTTGCACGTACCAGCAGTACCAGTACCGGCTGGTAGGTAGTTGTACCAGTTAGTAGTCAGCTAGCAGGTCGTCGAGACTTACTCGATACGCAGTCTGCGAAAATGCTTAACGATATTAAGCAAGCGCAAAAGTAATCGCGCTTTCTGTTCTAAGTAACGGCGGAGGTTTCGCCGTTTTTCACCGCGGCGACTCGTTATTCGCGGTATTTACTTTGCCAAGACGTATTTATAACGCGCGGCCGCGATAAATGGTTTTTCCAATTTCTTTTTCTGCCTTTTTCCAACCGCGATCTAAACCGGTCAAGCACCAGATCGGCAGCGACCGCGGCATAAATCGCGGATATGGCGAGTAAGAAGATCCGCGGACGGCGCGCGACGATACTTTTCCCTTTATCATCCAATTAACGATAAGACTCCATTACGTTTATTCGCCCCGGCGGACGATTATTATTGCGTCCCCGACCAGGACGTTACGATTATTGTGCCTGGTAGATACGACCGCGATTTTATCGGCCGGTTCGTACGATATCCGCACAGCTAATCTGCAAAGTAGTTAAACCGTCCGATGCGCGACTTTGATAAGACCGCCACGCTCTCTCTCTCTCTCTCTCTCTCTCCGATTTTTCTTTTTTAATTATCGCGCAATAACTTCATCCCGATCGGCGGACACGCATTGTGCTCGTAAGAACGTTACAGAACGGAGTACAAGCTCCGTTTAAATAAGAGATATACGGCTCCGGAAAAGAATGAAAAAGATAGTCGATTGGAATGTGAGGGAGAAAAAATAGAGTTTGGTTATTTTCGATAATCATGAGTAGACGTATTCATGCGTTGGAGGAGATTAAGCACCATGCTAACGCGCATCTCGCGCGGCATTTTCCTCGGCTGACACGCGCGCACGATTAACACGCTATATTTGCTACGCGGCAGAAATAATTGCGATCGCTTCGAGTGATCGTTCGTAATAAGCGGTTGGTCGACTTACGTCCCGGTGGAGATTAATTACTTCACGGCGAACGACAGTTGATATATTGAAACAAATTGACATGAACGTGACCTCGTGACAATTTTCATAATTATAGCAGTTACGGAAAATACACCTTTTCGAGGTAACTCATTTAATAGCAAGTTATTTCCAATCAATTCAAAAGTTTCTTCGTTTTACGTCAAGAAACGAACGATTAGGCATTTTCTCATGAATGGTGCCTGTTTCAATCGTACCGTAAAGAAGAGGCTCTCTCTCTCTCTTTCTTTCTCTCTAATGCTGTTGCACTTTTTTTTATTTTATTCGCGCATACTAATGGTCAATAAGTAGTTTCGTTTATTGGCTCGCGCAAAAATAAATTTTCTCATAACAACTTGCAACTTCTTGCAACTGACGATTGCCGCAATGCCCTATTCCATCGTGTATTCCTGGGATATCGAGCTACCGGAGGAAGCTCTACCGGACCGCATGCAGAGAGTCGGCGTCTCGCTTGAATGCATTCGATTGCAGTCACTGCAGCAACGGCGGCGGCGGCGGCGGCGGCGGCGGCGGCGGCGGCAACGGCAGTGGCTGCTGCGAGACACCTTTCGACCGCATAACGTTGCATCGCGCGCATTGGATCGCGTGTCGATTTTTAACGAATTGACCCGTGCGCACGTTCGTCTCGCACGTTGCAAACGATTTTACCGTTAATCGGCTTACGCAATCGGCGCCGATATATCGAAGCCGAGCACGCAAACACGCGTGCCACGCCTGGAAACACGAAAAATTTTCAAAGCTGCGACATTGGAAAAAAATCACAAATCGCAGAATATTACATTCTAACAACGTAAATCAGAAACTGTAGAATCTGCACAAATAATAAACCTTTAATTAGTGTAACGTAAACAGAATGAGGATTATCGGCGGACAAGAAAGGATAAGCGTGATTATGGTTTGGACAATGAAACAAATGTTAAACTGGAGTGTTAAGCTCCAGATTAACATGCACAAAGCGTTTCTTTCTATCCCAAACTTTTATCCCAGTGTACATACGTTGGCTGCGTAGCACGCGATCCAAGAGAAATGTGCGCTCCTCCTGGCATCTGGATTACGCGTACGGAATCGGATAAGAGCGAGTCATTGTGCCCAAAGAAATTGCAAATTTCGAATTTCGAGGCAAAGTTCTCGACTGCATGCTCGTCACGCGACATTCCCACCGACGACGGAGATGCATTAAAACGAGATGGGAATCCAACGGAGAGTTTTATTGAGATTTAATGGAGTTATCGGGTTCTCTCTTCTGTCTTTCTCTTTTTTTTTCCCCCCCTTTCTTCTCTTTCTATTCAAGCTGTCGAGACGAGGCTGCTCATGCGTGCGAATTTATGGCCCACGCTGATGACTTACCCTTGGTCGCTGTGAGAATCCGCCCGAGGGTGAACCAGACACGGCCGTAACTATCGGCCGATCGCGAGCCGATCACGCAGGTAATATTGCGCGCGCGGCGATACAATTTAACTTTTCGATGTGCGATCGCATGGGCGCGGGCGCCGCGAAAGAGAAGACTACACATACGTGTACATACACGAAACACATGCAACCAGGATCATGTATCTTAATTTTATCTTAAGCACAAATATTTAAAAAATTATTTCTTTCAACATTGACAAGTTTTCAAATTATGAGTTACACATGAACTACTTTTCCCCGCAAATTGAATAGATAACAGACTTATTTTTTAACTTATTTTCTCGAGCCTTATTTTTGCAGAATTTATTTCAAATTTTTGTTTTAATAAGCGAATAATTTTTATTTAATAAGAAATAGAAAGTTTTAAATTTTTTTATAAGGTTTTTTTAAAAAATTGTGCTGACGCTTATGTGTGGAGCTTCCTAAGGAAATCCTGATCCAACCTATACGTGCGCTTATCCCTTATACGAGCTCAAAATTACATCGGTATTCGATGACACGAAAACATAATCAATTAACGTCGCGCGTGATCGATGGCGAATTAATGCAAGTCGACGGAGACGCGATAAAACATTTTCCAGGTGTAACGATACTCTTGACTTTGTTACGCATGGAGAACCATGTAATCATTCCATCACTTCGTCTCTTTCAATTATCGATAATCTTAGCTATATTTTGTAATGAATATCGAAGAAGAATCTTTTTGCAGTGATTTGATATTAAGAGAGAAAAACAAATATAATAATGCTTAGCAAAAAATTGAATATAAATATATGGATACTAATTAATGGATGAAAAATGTAGGCGGTATGTATAGGTATGTATATGCCGCTTGATAGGCAACTATCAACTATCAATATTGTTGTAATATTTACTGTAAGTGCGGAGCGATAGTAAATGCAAATTCATGCGGAAGAAATTGTGGTTTCCTTGACGGTCACAGTGTCGACGTATCACCGATATAACGAATGTCGGCATTATGGGGCGAGTACGCATTGCGCTCATCTGCGTACTCGCGATATCGTCGGAATGCGGGCTGATACGCACTCTATCGTATCGTAAATCCTATCGGAGAGCTGCTGTAGGACTCAGAACGCTGTCGGCAGCCCTTTACCATTGCGTTCTTCGCGACGTTTGATATTTTACCTGCTTGCCTGCTTTGGAAAAGACAGTTTCGTAATTACAGGCATGTGACGGAGAAGAAAAGAAGACTTTCGAAACATTTGTATTCCAAAAGTCTCTCATCTCCTTTTCAGTTGTATGTACTGTAAGAAAATGCTCCATCTTACACGCAAAAGGATTATTTACTTTAATTAAAAAGTCAATCGCGGGCACGAGGAGACATCCCTATGAACTCGCGGGAGAGACGGTGGCTCGCGCAATTAGCGGCTCGCAATAATTTAAGCGGCTTCAATTAATGCAGCATCTGTGCGCCGACGAGAAGCGCACCGCTGAGCTTCGCAGATAGGCGAGAGAGCGAAACTTCTTCAACGCACTCTTCCCAGGCCAATAACTCACGCCATGGTCGTACTGTTCGTCAATTCATTAAAGTAGTTGTACTTTTTAATCGGTATCTTTATAATTTTCTTCGTAAAATTGAAATTTCTCTGGTTTACAAAACAGACAAACCAATCATATGGGCAAATGTTTCGAAAATTAAGACACTGGACGTTTCAAGTATGAAATGAAATGAAAAGCACATGTTTATAAATAAGAGAACATGTACGTACATATCCAGAATGCCGTACGCGTGCGGTTCTTGCGACCTGGGATAGATGAAGGAACGGCCGCGTAAAGAGCGCGACGACGCTTAATCTCATCGAAATAACGATAATGGCCGACGTGAACGTTACATATCTTATCCCCCTCGATGTGGAAACAGTTATATTCTCGCGGGACGAACGACGGCTCCCGCGGATTTATGGAAGTGGACGATGTGGCGGCGCGACGTAAAATGCAAGCGCTGCTGCATATGCATACATACATACACATGTATATACTGTATATGTAAGTATACATATATTTACGCATCGTCGTGCGCCGCCTGGCTTACCTTCCTTCTCGCCGAGAAGGAGGTGTTTGCATTGGCCTAGTGCCGAGGCGCGTTCGCAAGGCGAAATTAATTACCCCGTCCTCCGACGTAACGGGTCTTCGGCCGATACAGAGAGAGACAGAGAGAGAGAGAGACAGAGAGAAAGAAAAAGGTAAAGAAAAACAAGATGAGAAAGAAGAAGAGAGAGAGAGAGAGAGAGAGAAAGAGCCCAGTCGGCATTGCATCCGATATGATTTTATCAGATTTTATTGCGGATTTACAGTTGCCGGAAAAGAGCGGGGCTGCGCTTGCTTTCGAGAGAGTGTCGGGATTAGCCGCGGTAATCGGCCGTAAATCTGACGTATGACACACGGCCGATCCCAGGCGCCGCGCCGGTCCCAGGTGTCGATCCACATGTGGATCGAATTGCGATCGAGATCGAGTTGCGCGAGAGAAAACATTATAAACGCGCATCTCGCTCGTTCTCCAGTTATTTACGCGCTAACTTTTTTTTATGTCCTGTAACGATCGCCCAGAATGAGTATTTTAGATTAGAGTAATATGTCGTAATAAAGTTGAAAAGAATTTACAAGAATTCTGTTCAATGATTATTGTAATTTCTAAAAGGGCGAGGAATAGGAATATTTTAGAAGAATTCTTGGGGCGCTATTAAATAAATCTAGATTTAATTTAATTAATCGATAATTAATTGTCAATAAATAATCAAATAAAACTTTATCAAAGATTGTAAAGTTAGATGATGTCAAAATATCGGGGGATCTAAGCGGAGACATCGATAACTTGATAACATCATGCCACATCGTTAACATTCTTAGCAGTGTATCGTCGCCTGCAATTACGCGAGGCGAGAGACTTTTTAATTCGCGTTGTGCAATATACATGGGCCGCGGCGACACACGATTCGCATCTGTATCAAATTATTTACATGATCGTGGTGCGGGAGCACTTGGAAGAGGACTCCGGCGTGTGCATAAGAGCAGCGCACATTAACCCGATCTTTTCCATCTTGAGCTTGACGATTCGCACGACTGGCAATACCTCGCGATCGTTCTCGCTCGCATTTAATCGAGCCAAGTAGCACCGTGTGTGCGAGCTCCCGCAGTTTCTCATAATTATGCATGCACGCGGGCACGGTGCGGTAATAAAGGCCCAGATTGGGGAGGGATTCATCGATTTCGATCAAGCCGCCTTCTGAAAGAAATCCAATTCACTAGACTACTTTTTGTTTCTTTTTTTTTTATTTTTTTTTACTTCTTTCCGTTACACATTTATACACAGCCGCGTTCACCCGCGCACACATACGCACACGGGCACACGTGCTTCCCTGGATGTTTGGCAGAGACCAGCTCTCAAGGCGAAATAAATTCTCTCACGCACACCGTCGTTCTTTCTCTCGCTAGGGCTCATATTCGGAAAGCGTGTACACGCACACACGCGCGCACGTGGGCGCATCTCGGCTTCCAGCGAGCCTGGCCGACCGTCGAAGGTGTTGTTATAATTTACGATTATGCCGGCTACATAGCGCGCGAGGAAATAGCAGCTAACCGGACAACTCGCGCCACACGGACAAATGACCCGCGGACACCGACGAAACACCAGGCGTTTGTCCGCCCTGCTAACGACGTCGTCCTCGAGGGCGATGGAAGGCGGAGACGTGTTAAAAGGCCCGACCCTCTCGGTTAAAGTGATAATTAATCTCGCGAGTTAATGGCGATGTGTATATCGTCCTTCGGGACGTTCATTTTTTTAGTGGACTTTACTTGACTTTCGAAAAATCAGCGACTCGGTGATTTTGTCGCCGAGACTGTCGAGCACATTAAATTTTAATGGATTTCCTCGTGATTGAAAGCGATCGACAGCATCAAAGTTGACGCTGCTGCTCGATCCGTTTACTTCAGACCACCTTAATTGGAAGAAACTGAGATTCGCCGTGACATATTCCTTTCAAATACTTACTGCGTCTAAACAATTACAATTAATAATTAGTTTAAATATTTGATATATAACGTTCAATTAATGCTCATCTCTTTTTTAACATATTACAGTACAAAATTTTACTCACGCTATTTTTAAAATAAATGGCTCATATATTAAACTGTAAGTGTCATTAGCAATGACCAACATAAATGAAAATAAATAGGAATCATTAAAAGACCTCGAAAAACAGGTATTAGGAAGATCTCTCCGACATACAGATGTGAAGACTAAAATATTAAATTAAATGTTACCTTTGGGAAGCTATTCGAAATGTAACAAATTATTTATATAATTGACATTAAAGCTTAAAAAAAATAACATATGCCCATTATACCCAAAGGAGAAACAAGGCAGAGGACTAAAGTATTTTCCTACGTTGCTAGTGGACAGTTGGCAGGACATACGTCGACAGTTATAACGCAAGAGGCCGTTTGCGGGATCGTTTAGACGAGTCTCCTTAAATAACGATCATAGGTCCGTAACTAACGTAGATGCGAGAAAACGAGACACGAGCAAGAGACAAGTATAAGTATATCCTGGAAATTTCTCGCTTCAAGTAGACGCTCATAATTATGGAAAAAACCGCGTGTATATTATCGTATGTTTATATTCCAGTGATATGCGATTAGTACATATTATGATGTGTATCCCAGATAAAATACTACTTAGCTGTAGAATGAGTGACAGGAAATCATTACGTGGGTACTTTAATTCTTAATCTTTACTTGTAGAAACCAGTCTATTGTAAAGCTTTAAAACTGCGATAACCATCAGTGCGAGGAAAGGAAATACGAAGGCCTTGTTACAGAATTATTCAGAGAAGAGAGAAAAATATTACGTTTCAAAAATTATTTATATTTAATTTATACATACGTACTCATTTTATTTAATTTCTTTTCGTGTTCAGTTTGTGATATCAAGTATTAATTTGTTATTGTATTAAAGTATTGATATAATGAAATCACAGACGCTATAGAATATCTTCCGGAAAGTCAATAAAGACGGAAAATTTCTAATAAAAATGCGGCGGGAATATTTCGGTTCGCGCACACGAGACTGACACGTTGGAGAATGTTTGAAAGCGAAAAATCGAAGCGGCAGCGATTTTCGGTAAATATCGAATCCCAACGGAGCTCTCGCGCACCGCTCCGTTCTGCTCGTAATTCTCCTTGTTACGAGCGTACACACGCGTGTAACTACAACTCACGTGTCTCGCAAGTTACGTATAATCACTTACAGAGAGAAACAAGCTTGTCCTTAGGCATACCGGGTGTCACCGGCGCGGCGCGGAGCGGCGCGGCGCCCGGTGAGCGCGCGGCATCGGAGGAGATGGGTGCGGCCAAGCTTTGAGCGTTTAGAGAACGTCCGCCGGTCATTGCCCAGCGAAGGCGCGTTAAATTAATGCCACTGCGGCTCCGAGCTCGTTTCAATTTATCCGGGCAAGGCGCGAGAAACGGAGAAAAAGAAACGAGGCGAGAGGGCGAGAACTCCATCGACGATAGCCCCTTCGGAAACCAGCTCTCTCGCGAGCGAGCGTGACCGCGCGCCGATTTTTCTAGGTATTATAGGTACTCTGCTCGCGCGCGAGACATTTAAATATAGAAACACTGAAAACTTTTCGCTGTTCAAACTTGTCTCAGCGTTCAAACATATCTCACTTTTTAGTCAACGAATACCTTTTTCGAATCTGATTTAACAAGTTAACATATACATGTATTATATTTAACGAAAACAAAAATCTTTCCAGTATAAATCTGAAAAATTTGTAAAATGTTTCGTGAGGTAACCGATAATCTGTCTTAGAATTAGAGTAAAGAAATTTACAAACGATACGAAAATTTCTACAAATAATGACAATGGATATTATTCCGCTCTACGAGTTTTTTTGTCGAGTGTTCATTGACTGATCCACTCGGTCGATTCGATTCCGAGCCTCTCACGAATTTTATGTCGCTAATACGGTACGTACAGGGCGAAACCAGTTTGTCGGCGCTTTCGAGCGCCTCCAAGGCGGCGACGTCGGATGTCGAGGACAGCGGACAAGATCCCGGAAAGCGTCCCTCGGACCGGATCAAAGGGAACAGCCGGATGAAGACGAAGAGGACGCGCGGCGGCGCGAGCGAGAGGGCGAGGGACGATCGCGTGAAAAAAGGAGGAGAGAGGATTAACGGACAGCTCCCTGAAAATTACATCGTCGGCTAATGAGACGTCGTGGGCCCGATTGGGCCCCGGCTCGAAGTCGAAGAAGCGAGACCCACCGAGAAACCGAGAGGGATCGACGATGACGCGACTTCTCTTCGGATAGTATGAACGAAGGATCGTCCGCTTCGTCTCGAGTCTCGAGTCTCGAGTGTGCAGGTGTGCAGGCTTAATCCTTTCGTCGACAGTCTGCAGTTCGATCTTTTCATTGTTCTTGTTCTATTTGTTAAATAGCAAACACGAGCCGAATTGCCGAGATACCGGTTTTAATATGCCCACCTCCGAATATACTCCAATTATTGTTTTTTTTTTTTTTTCAAAAGTATTGTTTCATTAGGAAGGAGACATTCATCGCACTTTTTAACACTTTACTTAATCATTATAGACCTTTTATTTTGCTAATAACGATCATTAACTTTTTTATTTTGATTACAATGTTTGCAACATTGCAACATTGCAAGAAGCTGCGGTACTTAAAAATACATGCAAACTTGTTTCAATTATTTTTGATTGATTAACTGTGCGCGTTTGTCGATTGAAATTAAAATAGTGCGAATTTTATTCGTAATAAATTATTGAATTAAATTGCTGGTTATCATGTGTAAGCGTACACGATCCTTAACGCGTTCGAGACGATCGTTATTGATCTTATCGATCGTGCCAGCCAGACATCGTAGTAACATTATTATTGCAGAAAGTCATCGCGATTCTTATCGATTCATAAAATCATTAATGATCATTTTATGATCTCCGTCATTCATGCTCGGTAAATGGCATCGTGTCGAAAGTGAACGTCGATCAATTTTATTTTCACAATCCATCTATAATTCCAGATAAATCCGTTGCGTGAAAATTAATCCTTTATGTGTCTCTTTATATCTATTATTTTATTGTAATTATCTTATACTGATATGATAAAATGTTTCTATATACATAATGTTCCTATATACAATAATACAATATAAACATAGATAGAACATAAAAGGAAGTAGCTAAAAAATTATATATAATGCAAGATCTGTGTGTTTTTGATTTATTATATTTAATTCAAAAAATCATATTGTGCAATATGTAAGGAACATAAGGAAATAAAATTGGGCACAGGGTACTTATATGTGGAGCGTAATATAAGCGCATACAAATCGACTGCAGCTAGGAATTTATAGAGATATTCGTCGTCTCTTGTTTCTTCGTCAACTGAATCAACAACTCAGTTAGCCTCAATTTACTTGCAACCCCCTATGTTGCTATGCAACTGTGTGCAAATTGTTGTTTAAATCGCCCCGAGTTTCACTCTAGCGCGTAACACGATGCGAACGCATAGTGCTCGAATTCCTATCTCGCGTGCGTATCTTTGCACTGATCCGCGATTTTATTCGCCACTCTCGAGTTTCGGGAGCAAGCGATCACAGATCAAGGCAGATCGGATCGTGGACGATGCTCGCAGACCTGATCTCGCGATAATTTCTTCCGCTACCGGATTGCTTCTTGCGTGAACGAGTAAAAATGCTCGCAGTCCCTTCTTCGTGGGGCTCAAGAAAACCGGGTAATATAATCCAGATTGTATCTAGGACGACCAATGTGTACGTATACATGTACATGTGCATGTTCCGTGCGCATGGATGTGGTGCAGTTCCGATCTCTATAGAGTTAGCACCTCTTTTCAAGATGTAATATAATTGATAAAACTCTGATCGTCCTTCTCCAAAGAACTCTAGCGTTCCTGACACGAGAGGAGTTCCGGTTATTATAAAGGAAAATATAAAGGTACAAAATGCTTCATCCCCCAATTATTTATTAATTTCTTTATATGTAAATTGGTAACAAAATAATTTTATTTTGATTAATTATTATTTATACTTTAGACAATCGTTAAAACTCTTGAGATATCCTGAATTCTATTTTCATTTCCGTAAAAAAAAAAACAGATTCGTGTAGGTTTATCCACGTGCACGCCGACGTTATTACGAATCGCATCAAGTCGCGTATCGAAAACTGGTCTCGAGTTCATTGTTCCACTTTTGGTTCTCAGATTGCGGATATTTTCAATATTTTATTTTATAACGTTTAATATTACATTTTATGCAAGTGAAACTTCAAGTTGAAACGAAATGATCAAAATATGGAAATACGAACCTAGTGCGTCATAAAATTAATATAGTGACGATAATAATCGAGACATCAAAGATATCACTCGTGTAATTAGATATGTATATGTATATTGACAGACCAAATTACCGTGATAATCGAATGATAGCTACATATACTATCACTCATGGAAAACTCTAGCTTAATATTTTACAGGAATTGAAATACGTCAAATTCATTATTTGTAACTTCCTAGGGATTAATTGCACGACGTTCACACTGATAATGATAAATTAATAACGTATATATAACATTTATCGTGTATAATATTATCAAATAATAATAATTTGCAATATACATAATATTTAATTGATTAATAATTGGGACTTTTTTTGTAACTTTTTGTAATTGGTTTTTATTTCGTGTGATCTGTGTGTGCTCTCACGAGAGTGAAAAAGCGGGCACTTTCACTGAAAAATCTCTGAAATTCGCGCCTCTCGGTCTTATATAATGATATCGAATCGACTCAACACGCCTACCTAAATTCGGAGGAACGAAGGCGACGTGGAGATCCCGCGTTCATAACGGTTTTATATATTCCCCTTTCGGCCGTCCCGGTACGCTCGAAATCCGCGCTCGAAGATTAAGGACGAGCAATATGCTTTGAGATCCTTTACCCGATACCTATATGGATGTCACTTAAATTTTGATTTTTTCGCAATAGCCACGCGAACGCGCCGGCGAATTTCGGCGTAGCGTGCCGAATCTCTCGGAATGCAGTTCGACATGTGACAGAAAGTGGATTCGATCCCGCAGGATCGGATCTTGCCAGCGAAGACCGAGTCGAAGAATGACATCGTGGGCGGCAAAGTATTTTTTAGAGATATTTTTTCACTTTCCAATTATTTGGACAAAAATCGTAATCGTCAATAACATCACGTAATCCGACGTGTATAAAAGTAGCTTGAAGCAGCTAATTATCATTGGTCTTCTATACGTCTAATTGTAAGATCGAAATATAATTGTAAGCTAAATGAATTAATCAGAATTCATCAGATTTCTCGCAATTCTTTTTAGCTATGATTTTTATCCAGTCTGGAAATATTATTCTCCAAAGTCCAAAAGAATCCAAAAGAATCCAAAAGAATCCAAAAGACAGTTGTACCATCTTCCGACACGCGAAACATACTTATGTTAAATTAATAAAAAACGCGTACTCGTGGGTATATAAAGTTGCATAGCGTGCCGTAATGCAACACGTTGGTTTTACGAACATGCGGCCAACGAGCACTTCTGCCGTGCTAAAGCGACCCGGTGTAGCGACGCATGAAGGCAATGGCGCTTATTTAAGGCTCGCAGCACGTGGGTAAGGGAGCATTGAAAGTACTCGCTGTCGAGTATCTAAGTGGTTTATGGATTTGCGGCGACGCCAAGTGCCTCGCTGTCGAGGATAAATGTGAGTGTGTGGATGCGTATGATTATCCTAAAGGTTACGCGATTGCGCGATCGTCGCCGTTATGGTTGTTCCTCTTCCACGGAATGACAGCGAATAGTTCATAGCTCGAGGCTTTCGTGAACGTCGATTCTGCTGGAAAAATCAATTTTCTATTTTGTATTTTATATTTCATATTTCATATTTTATATTTTATAGACGAACGAAAATATTTTTATGTTGCAATTATAGATAAATATTATTTTGTTTCCTATAATGTATCGCGCTTATTTGAACGAAAAATTTAAGTAAATGTATTTTCAAAATTATCGATCTGCATCAAATGATAATTTTGAGGAGGATGAATTAGGCATGCAGTTATAGAGAAGAAAGGAGGGGAGAGATTAAAAGGGCTCTCGACGATCGAATCACCATCGTGTCGTCTTTGAGCCAAGTTTCTTGTTGAGAATAATACAAGATGCCGGGCGACAACTAATTAGGCCTAAAAAGCCAACGATCGCTTTCATAGTGTACCGCCTTGTATCCACCTACACGTCTCTGTGTACGTATTCTCGAAGACGTGTAAAGGATCTGGTGCCACTTCAGATCGACGCAAGTGGTTCCCTTCTTCCCGTAAAAAAATACTAGCACTCGTGTCGGAGCGCTTTGCCTCAAAGCGATTTATCGAAAACGTGGGATGTTTGGTAACTCGGCCATCCAACTGCATTCGACCTCATAATAGTGATGTACTTGACAATTGAAGGACTGAGAGAGCAGAGTCCACGATTGCAAGTATATCAGAATCGTTCTCTGGTATCTAAAATTAATAATCTGAAAATATGCTTCACGACATTGTCTATGATATCGAGCGTTCCAAGTTGCGTCTAACCTACCTAGAAAAACAGTGAAATGCAGACGGAAGGTGGCCAGTCTCATCGCCAGAAAGATTAGGGACGACTGTTTCAGGCGGATGTGAAGTAATCGTCAAAGAGCACCCGGTAGAGCGATAGCCTATCGTGAAGTGGCCGATAGTAGTAGTGTTCTGGTCTTACGTAGCAAACTCGACCGAGTAATTTTCAAATGACGCCATTTGCAAGCTAAATCACGATGCATAATTCTTGCTGAGCATGTTATTCTTATGTTCGCAATAGTTAAGTTACTCTGTAAATTAGCAAATTTGCTAGACATTAGGTCAGACAAATTAACGTTTAAATTTTATTTTATTAAACGATGCCTCTAAGAAAGAAATTTTGTTAATAATTGAAAATAATGATCATTGATCAATTTTGATATCATTTACAAAGAAGTTTAGCATATGATTCTCACGACGTCATTTTATCAATACTAAATGACTGCGCTGATAACATTCTAATTCACATTAACAAAAAAATAATATAAAATATCATATACACATCTATGCATATATTACACTACAGCATTTGCCTCACAAATACATCAATATTAATTCTGTTTCTGATAAATGTTAGCACATATAATTATATATTATCATCCGACGCGAATAAAATATTACATAGTGAAGAAAGGATGAAAAGTGGAGTTCCACCCGCATGTCGCGACACTTGTCGAGCGTCGGTTAGGCGTACGAGCGTTGCGATAAAAGACAAGCTCGATACCGAAAGCGAGTGGTGTACGAACGTATCGTGATGTAGCGAGAGACATTGTTCCATGGTGAGGGAAGCCTACACGATCTTGCTTTACGAGCGACTGGCAGATATATGTATGTCCACTTGGGCATCCCAGAAAAATTTACTGGATCTCTCGACTTTTAAAATATTTTTAAAGTTTTAGTTGTACAAAGAAAATATAGATTTTTAGCAATTATTAATTACTATGGGAGTGGCCATCCAAGTTTGGAAGCATTTATTCACGTTGTCAATTATTTTATCAGTCAGTATCCATAGTCTTTTTAAATAGCAATCTTTCAGTAATTGGAAAATATATTTTAAAAAGAATTTATTTGAAAAAAACTTGCGAGATTTAACTACACGTAAATTATTAAGAATAATGTTAAGCTCTACAGAAATACATCACGGTGCTTATCTAAAAATGTGATCGATGAATTTCGGTATACTGTAAAGTGCAATGATCCTATCGTTATTCCATTGGAACATAATGCGCCGTAACATACAAACAGAACGATGTTGAGAAGTCAATGATAACTTCATGAATACGTATCGCGGTACATCGAAATATGCCGGCACCGCCATTCTTCCACTACAAGTTTTATCTAAACAGCTATTTCCCGCACCGCGATACGGCCTATGCGTGTGTTCACCAGTAACAATAGCTGACTAATTATCTATCTTAAAATGTGCGTAATTTTTATGGAACTCACTAGCTTGTCGACCGAATGAAATAAGTTTTATATCTATTTGTTTAAGGAAATTATTTCTCATGATAATATATATTTATCTCTCTATAAACACCAAACTTTACATTCACAATTTACATGTTGTTATTTATTGATCGCGCAATAAACCCTTAATAAATGATTGATAATACTTTCCGATCTCATGTGTTTTTATTCTAAAATTATTTTTAGAATTCTTTTAAATATATTAACAGCTACAGAAATATTAATTATATCGAAATGCTAAAATTTGAATGTAATTTCAAAGAGATTATTTATTTAAAAACTTGTATACAATTACAAAAGAAGAAGACAAAATCTTCTCAATTTATTTAAAATGTGATATTGCGATTTAGATGATTAGAAATCTATAATCGAGAAGAATGTTTCACAAAGGTTTGGCACGTGGTATCAAAGAACGATTGCCGTACAGAATAAAGATGCTTTTAGCATCTTTGTGATGTCGAAGATTAATAGATGGATAAAAAAAGAAGTTAAAAACTGTTCAGGTAACGGGACATCCAAATAGCGCGATGGCGGTCCTGGAGAATATCTCCTGCAACAGATGCTGGATCATTGACGATGTCTGGCATCGCATCTTGATAGACAAATCGATATTTATCACCACTAGAATTCCACCAGCTGCGTACATCTATTTAAATGTGAGATTAACAAAATATGTTTACTTATAAATTTATACATACTATTATATATTATTAGGCTCACACATTAATTTCATGTTAATGAATTTTCTTTTAATAACTTTGAATAAGATTCATATTTTATATCTTTCTACAATTTAATATGTACATTTTACTTCAGTCGTATTTCTACTTTTACGTTCTATACAATGTTAGGAATCGAAATACAAAAAAGTTGTGCCTAGACATTGTTTGCAATTTCGTTTCAGATAACAAAAAGGGACTAGATAATAAACTATGACAGTTGTAGTTCGTGACTATCGCTTATATGCGCAAATGCGGCGGTAATATCATGCTATATAGTAAAATGTTTCATATTCTCGATTATAGTAACCGTTAACTGATAACACGGTAGGCGCGTGGAATAATTCGCGATTTATCGTCAATAGTCGTGCTCCTCCGAAGAATATATCGAATTATTTCTTCGCTCAGAACATAACGCAACTGCAATACGATTATTAGAAATGATAAACTTTTTAAATTGTTTTTTTCACAACCGCGGACGATACCTTGCAATTTAGCGTTGAAATTGTGACAAGTTCTGAAAACTCTTTAACTCCGTGCATTTATGTTTCAGAAAGATTAAAATTTTTTTTTTTCTTTTAATACATAGTATGACAAAACTTGGACCATAGTCTTATTAATGCAAAGATTACATCAATTTATGTATTAATTTGTTTCTAATATATGTAATAATTTTATTTATATTAGTTATATACTAATATTTTGAGCTCAAATTTTTACTCTTAAAATAAAATAAAATAAAAAAATTCGCGTGTGTGCTGTATGTAAGAAAAATGCTTATAATATTCTATAGAAGTATGCTTTCTTTCAAATATTTTACTATTTGCATGTGCATATTTTACTAATTAAGAGACAAATAAAAAGCACTAGTCTTAGAGAAATCCAATTATTTGCATTTACATATCAAATTAAATATTATCCTATCTTTTCGGCATTTCGTTCAGAATAATTAACAGTAATGAGTGAAATTAATTGATATCGGTCGGCAGCTAACATCGAATAGCTCTTATAGTTACAAGAGCTGCTCGATACTCCCGATACGCTGTTAATCACCGTCGTCTTTATATCACCGAAGTTTCATCACGCGAATCGCAATACTCGTCATATATATAAATAACAATTTTCAAATGCGCAATGAGAATTGTGATATTAAACAATGGTAGTTTGAGTTTAGAAGTCTGAAATCTAGTAGTGATATTAACAATCGGTGTTCTATATCTACGTCAAAGACATTCATTAAACACCGCAATAATTATTAGCACTGCTCAGTAATATATTAATAATATAATAATGTAATAGTTAAAATAGAGATGTATGTAAATTTAATTAGCTTCTGTAATTGATGTACATAAAATAATTTTCCATTGAAAAAAAAAAACAAAAAATTTTTAAATTGCTGATAATAATGATATATGTTTAATATATATGTATAGGGAAAGAAAGAAAAATTAAGAAAATTGCACAAAATTTCCTGTTTCGATTGATATCAATCTGATAATTAATATAAATTTACATTCAATAGTGATCTGAGAATATTGTGCTTAACGAAAATTTATAAACGTGCAAACGAAGATTGTTGTATTTCCGTACATGAGCTATCGCCATCGTTATCGTCACTAATTAATGTTAATATGCGGAAACGGATGATAAGATGCCGCATATTCATATAATAAATATACTATGATCGCGATGCAATGTGCATCCTGATAAGCATAACGCTCGCGCGATAGTCATTCTTATCGGACTGCTCTTTCAAATACAGTCGTGACAGAATTGAGCGCGATTCGTTGAAATTACCGTTTTTATTTTGAATGGTGTTAATTACTTTTCTTCGATTGTGTTAATATCAAATTTATTTTTGCAATCTTTGGTTCGATAAAATTGAAAACTTTATTCTGAAAGCGCAATCGCAGGCTTATCAAATCACAGAGTTAGTTTTACACTGCAGTAAATTAGCCTGTCATATATACATATTGTTGTGTACGAATAAAGTTGACTGTAATAATAATATTTTTTGCACTATAATAATAAGTATTTTGCCTTGATTTCAGCATTAGTAGGATGAATATTCTTACTAAAATATTAAAATTGGTGTGACACGTGTAAAAAAAGTTTCGCTATCATAAAAGAAAGAACATCGTACTCACATATTATCAGTTAGTGATTGGCATCCTCGTCCTGTCAAACTTTTATACGGTCAGGAAATCTTTGTAGCAAAAATATATGATTCTACATAGTCTTCTTCTCAACACTCTGTGTCTAATTATTAGTTACGCATAGCAACATGTCACTTCTCTCACTTTTTTCTTCTCTTGTGCGTTAATTAAATAATTAGCGTAAGAAGATATTTGTCAAAAACATAAACTCAGGAGCCTCCGAGAAATTATGATCAATTTATTTCAAACTGCTTGAAAATTTATTTGCAATCTCCCCTGGAAAAAGCACTTGCGAATACTTTACTAAATTATCAATTGTTTCATTTAATAACGACTTTTCAATAATTACTGCGCACTAATCGTTTCAGAGCCAATAAACAAAAGACGTCAGACTTCAGTAAAGATTGCCGTCGTATTGACACATACACACACTGATTGTGAGTCACCATGTATTCTCTGCTACCTGCCGAATCCCAAATTATTGTAATATTATTATAAGCTGCAGAAAAGCATCTCGGAAAGATTTTTGTTCTGCGTCTTTGTCCTGCACTGCATGAAAATTTCGCCAAATCTTTAACCGAAAATTCGTCTTAATCGTCGTTTAATATTGAAAACAAGTATGATATATAATTGAAAATAATTAAAATTTTTATTTTCAAGTCGCTTTTGTTCAAATCCACGACAAACTCATATTCAAATTGAAGAGTTTTTATAAAGTTTATAGAATTGCTTTTATTTTTATTTTTAAAGCAGTAATTTGATTTTATTGAAACATTGCAGATTACACAAATAGCCACTGTATTATGCTGACAATTATTTTTCAACAATTAGTACATTTTAAGTATCCATTTTTCTCGTAATCTTCAAAATGTCTGTATCATTTCATTCGAATGTTCTATTCAATTTTAAAGAATATTTACTGTCTATCGGTACGCTTATCACAAAACTAGCTTTGAAATTACACCTTGCTCACAATATCAAGTCACATTGTTACTTCCGTTCACTTGTAAAACGTCAATAATCGCAAGTAGTTTAGAGTAAAGTTCAATAACTCCAAGGTGAATCTGACTGAATCCTGTGTCAAAAGTCAAATCAGAGTGTCAGTCTGTCATGGAACTTGATTCCTTCGATGTTCAGGAAGCACAGAAGACTCGCGCGATATCTGTCGCATTTGCACTCGCGTTGTTTGTGTATATGAGGTAACACACAGGACTGCTTCCAAGACGTGGTGCAGCCGATGACTGCGTCTCTGAAACTGTCCTGGACAGTCACCTCTCCCGTTGGTGACGCAGGACGAGGAGAAGCCGCGGCGCGGGAGGTAGGCAGCGACGCCGTCGAGCGGAGTCTCCTGGGTCTCTCTACCAGGAAGGGATGGGTGCGCGGAAAGTGAGGGGTGAGGAGCACACGAGGACAGGCATAACCGGGGAGGGACTGTTGGATCGTTAGTGACCAGACTAGGCGGTTCTTCTGATCCGATCGCCGTGAGTTTCATAGGCGGAGCGACGAACGCCCACGTGAGGAGACCGGGACCCCGTGTTCCAAGGGGCGGCGACCACACATCCACTGAGATCGATTTTCATAAAATCTTTTTTCACCCGCCCTTTCTCTCTTCCCTTTCGCCTCGCTCTGCGTTTCCTTCCCCGTCTTTGGCATTCTCCGTCTCCCCTTTTCCTTCTCTCTTTCTCTCTCTCCCTCTCTCCCTCTCTCTCTCTCTCTTTCTCTCGACGGTCGGCGTCAGCGTCTCCTTTCCACCTTGTCGCGCCTATAATGTCCGACCAGATCGGACGTGGATAAGAAGGCGCGCCGGATCGTTCCTCATGGATATCTTCGGGTATCCGCACCACCTTGAGTCTGACTTATGGACTACCTCGGTACACCGTCTGAGGTTTCTTGGTTCACTCGCTCCGCGAGCTTTTTCCACGCGAGTTATTCCGTACATGTGTGTATCCTTCGATCACCCATGATTCGACGTAACTTTTATTGTTGACGAAACTTTTTCTTCTAGTCCATAAAGTCAATTTATTTTCGCAAATAGATCAGTTTTTATAAAATTGTGGCTTAAAATACATATACAAATTAAATCACTTCAATAAAGATATAATGTTTATTATATGATTTCAGTATGGAATGCGCAGCCAAATATTTAGCGTCACAAGTAATTAGAAATTTTCATAAATCAGAAACTCGCATGACAATGAAAAACTAAAGATTACATAAAGAAAAATTATGTGCTCCATAGCATCGTCAGAAGCTACACAACAGTCGTGTTCGCAAAATATTTCATTTAAATATGTAAATTTAAATCAATATAATACGAACACATACGCGTTATACATCTTTGAAATAATTCCATTATTTCTTACTTTAGTTAAAAATGATTATCTTTTTGTTAGTTGTCATCATCAATGTCGATGCAGAGTGTTCAACGATATTGATAATAATATAACTTGGAGTACAAATCAGAGATTACTAATCAGCCTCGTCGTTACTCAGAGATCTCGACGAGAAATACGATCGTGGTTTATTTCGTTAATTGGAAACGTGAGGTTAATTGCTGGTCGATTAGGCCGCGATTACTCGCGTTTATCGTCGTTACTTATAATAAATCAACCGTCTGTACGTAGATAATCGTGCTGGCGGACTTCATGGAACGCCGCGATCCTTGGTAACTACGTTGCTTAACTACCAACATGCAACTAGCATTTTCTATATGTTGTTTTAGCTGTACATGTAATTATTTGCGAATTTCTTTAAATTGGCACAAACTTGAAGAAAACATTTGTCGTCGAGTACAGAATATATTCGGTATAAAATTTTATAACGGTAATAAGTGTAAAAATTTTTAAATTTTTTAAATCTTTAAAATTTAATCTAAATTGCAATTATATTACAACAATTTGTAATATGAACAA
>VBVQ01000051.1:0-63354 GCA_011636635.1 Tetramorium simillimum | reverse complement strand
AATAAATTAACTTAATTGAAATAAAAGTTAACTATTATTTTCTGTGTTTTTTTTATGTACACAAGATGTTTTTGCATTTTTTAAATGAAAATATAGGAGCATTCAACGAACAACATATGAAATGTGATAAATTGTTACATCAGTTAAATATAAGATAATTATTAAAAAATGGTAAAAGTTATAATATCTTGTCCAACTTTGAACATAATTAATTAATAAAGATGATAATATAAAGTGAAAAATTTATTTAATTATACATATCCTTGCCAAAAAATTAATTCTACTTTTTGGAAAATACGTAAAAATAAATGAAATTTTCTTCAAAATATTTAATAAACATTTAACTTAACTAAGAAATGAACAATGTGTATAAAATATATTTTACGACATGTATAACAAAGGAAGTTTTTTTTGTCGAACATAATGCACAGTTGGTTTGCTGTACAAAGCATAAGTAATTGCGCGTATCTCATCGTAACGTATTGCTTATTAAAAATGCAGTATATATTTCTTGTGAAATGTATTATGAATTACAAATTACGATTATAATTTCTAATATGTAATTCATAAATTAAAAGCGCGCTCATAGTTAGACAGACATTAGCTATTTTAGCTATTATAACTAAGAAAGTTAATTTCGCAATAAACAGTGGAATTCTTGCATATGTAATATTTGTATGTAACATTTTTCATACATTATAAATTACTATCTAAAATTAGATAATTACCATAATCCAGTTGCAAATTTTTGCTTATTCTCTCATCAGTAGATTTTTTCCAATATAAATACAAAAAGTTAAGAATTTTTAATAATTTTTAATAATTACATGATAGCTTATTCACGAGTTAAAAAAATTTTTTACTTTGAAAGAAAAAAGTATACTGTTCTATTATAGATATAAACAGAAATAAGATTTCTATCAACTATATAATTAATATTTTTAATTAGCTTGATTCCAAATCATTAAACACATTTTAACATTACTCGTGTTTCTAATAAGAAAAGCATGAAAGCTGATAATCTGGTATCATGTACTTCTGTGCAACATTATAAACGTGTGCAAATTCCATGTATAATATGAAAACAAATTAAAATGCTTAAAGATATCGTGTTGTGCATTAACTGTGCAATTGGAAATTCAAGAAGCGCACGTGCTCATTATCGTAGGTGAGCTGCACCGAAATATGCACGTGTCGAACAAAACGAGAATGCATTCGAGACATCATATAACGAAAGGTTACTCTCGCCCGCACTATCGCCTCTCGCATTAATCAACCGCATGTAGCGGTAGATTCTTTGTGCAATTAATAATAATCACTGTATCGCGTATAAATGTAAGAGCTGTAGATTTCAATAATTATTATTCGCCGTTAATTAAGAACGTATTGCGTACAAATCTAATTTTATGCCAATAAAAAAACGCGTCGATCTTTTCGTATTGTACATTTATTCATACAGGTTCAATTTTCGACAGATCTGCAATATTTGGATGGATCATTGTAAATTCGATCTCCTGCATGCTCTGTCGAGATAGCAAATCGCATAACTTACGACATGGCTTAATGGAAATACCCAATGGATAACGTGCTCGCTGCCCTTTGCTCTAATGGAGCTGACGACGTGAGAGCTCCACATGTACACGTCATTTGGAAAACGTAAAGTAGGAGCAACGCGTGCATTTCTCAGTATGGGGCCGCTGTAGAAAACTCGGAAATAGCGTGCCAGGTAAGAACCTTTATAAGTTGATACTTATCATAATACCAGTAGCTCGTTCCAAAAGGGAACACTGACCTTTCCTTTTTCTTTTTACATCTTTCCCTTTTCTTTGTAATTCTTGGAAAAATCAGGATTTTTCACTTCGAAGAAGATTAAAGTGCTTAGCTTGTAAGCTGAAGAAGTGACGCGATTTCCAAGAACCAAACCCAAATATCCTTTTTAAATATTTAGAAATTGTGTGTGTTATAATCGTGTATACAATAGACGTACGTATAGCTTTACATTCTTAATCTTAAAAGTATATTTTTATTTTGGTCTTCTCAAAAACAAAGATATGTTTTAAAAGAGATATTATTACAAGGAATAAAATACATATTAATGATTAATGATGTTTAAAGAACGATACAAAAGACGTGCACACAATAATATGCATATAAATCAGAAAAGCTACTTCAAATTTTTTAGTACATAAATATATATATACACCTGCAAATACTGTATACTTTTGTGTGAATATCTTTTCAAAATTTGAAATGTCTTCTCCATGAGTAATGTATGTTTAGGTAAGATTCTTAGAAACTTTTTGTTGCAGGTATCGTCTACAATGGAGCTGTTTACCTGGCGCCCAAAATATTTATGCTTTATCCTGACACGATCTCGGCTACCAATTATGAGATTCCGATAATATTGTCTTTCCATAATTTCGTACGTCTTAGTAACGTCTTAGTAACTTTAGAGATTAAAATACCAATGATATACCAGATAATACTTGTGAGAGGAATTTGTGAGATGGAACAGACGACTCTTTCGATATTGAAATGAAACGCATGTCTAGAAATGCATTTTCGGCTGCAGACGTGGAATGCCAGACGTGGAATGCCAATGGAGCCAAAGTAAGAAAAGTGTGTCTTCGAAAAAGAGAAAGAGAAAAACGTGGCGAGTTTATCAAGGTTCAGTCTGAGTCGTAGAATGAATTAACAATACTTTAACCCTTTCGATCGTGAACTTCCTTTTCTACAATGTGAAAATTATGTTGAAAGTTTAGAATCGAACTTTTATTTAAGCCTGAGATAATCTTTATTCTTATAGTTTCTAGTTTAATCTTTCATGTTACTGAAACTATTGAATTCATAATCTCACCAATTACTATTTTAAAATTAAATTTATTTAATTATTTTTATTCTTAACTCAATGATACAAATATTATATAACAGTTTAAATGTTATGATTTATTTCTTAAATTCATTATTTAAATTAAATTCTTTATAGAAAGTAAAATATTATAATTATTTTTATTTTTATGTGATATTATAATTGCTTTTTCCTATTTATCGCATTAGTTGCATTTATTATTAAAATATTTATATACATTTTATTGTTAAAATTTAATCACAGTGACATCTCGATATTCCCTCAAGGAATTAATTGAAAGTTTCGCGCGATACATGATGATGGTTCTTTCATGATAGCGAAACAACATCTAATGGAGCTGTTTTCTCTGCCGTTCTCCAGATTTTTATTTTATCTGAACACGATCTTGGCTACCAATTGTCGCGTCGATACGATCTATACAAAATCCCCGAGCAGTAATTTGACCCCGTACCTTCGTCCTGTTCAAAAGAAACTACTACAAAAGTATATCGTCGATTCTTTTTACTTGTCATATTAATCTTGCAATTTGCATTCTTTCTTTCTTACAATTAGTTAAATTAATGTCAATCGTACGTCAATCGTAAGATACATATTTTAATTATTTAAATCAGTAATAAAATAATCCGTAACTTGTAATGTATATTAAAATTTGAAATACCAGGGAGACAGAGAGAGAGAGAGAGAAGTAAAATAATAAGATAAAAAAATGTTATAATAATTTCAATAGAACGTAAATAATACATTCTTCAATGTTAAAAAATTTACAGTAAATATGAAATGATCATGTAAATATAATATATAACAGTGAGAATTATTTCTCGCATTTTATCGAAAAAATGCAAATCCAGAATCATTCATAACGTGACATTAGCGTCGAAGTGTGTTTGCGCCGTTTATAATCGCAAATATGTACAAACTTTAATAAATTGACCATACATAATCTTTCTCCGCGACAATCAACATACCTAACGCTCAGTTAAAGGATTCTCTCGTACTCTTCAAATGCTCTCGACACACGATATTACAGCTATAGACATAATCATCGGGTGATTCGCGAATGCGTGCCCTCGCGACTCGTTCACTCGTAAACCTTTATCGGGTTGTAAATTCGATGTTCAACTACCGAAATATTTATATCGTGCTTTTTCGATCGATCGACATACGAGTACTGTCGTTTTTCGCGCACTCCAATATCTTGCTTAATTAATGCTGGCAATCCTCGCGGCGGCAGTGGCGGCGTAAGCCAGAGTAAATGTAATTTTTTACGACTTCAAGTGTGTTATTTAATCATTTAATAATTTAAATATTTAATTTAATAATATATGCAACAGAATATCTCTATTTCAGAAAGTACAATATAGATTCATTTTCATTAGTAATGATTGGTACAATTTTATACTGATTTGCTTTTTACTCAAAATATATTTCTACAAAAATTCTTACTGTCAAAACTTAACTATTTATTAATATTAGGGGTTTCTATAAAAGCCATTGTTTCTTTTCTTATAAACTTTCTAAAATTACACAGTAAAAAATATTTCTCGTAATATATTTTGGAGAACTTTCTTCCGACGTGAGTGCTTCTTTAAGAAGATACTAGTGGCAATTATAGTGGCTGATTTGAGCTATCTAAAATAACAGAATGGAATTTTTCGCAACACTGTAGCTAAACATTAACGCTTGTCGTTTACAAGTAAAAAATAAAATGATGTCCTCTCAACGAGTTAGTGTCTTTTCTCACAATAAGCCGACGTCCTCCCGTGTCCTCCGAAGATCCCTGTCTCGTGGCATGCAATATAAAATTCATAAAATATCACTAATTTATGTCCCGGGCGGAATGTGCAGGAGCGTCCAGACGCTGGTTCCATCATGGCGGCACCATAAACGGGGCAATCAGGTATGTACCGAGACGTGGCCAGGGTGTCCGCTCGTGGAGAACGTTCGTTTCGATTCCTTTCTCGTCGTGAATACGCACGAGAAACGAAGAAAGAGACAAAGAGACGGAGAGAAAGAGAGAGAGAGAGAGAAAGAAAGAGAGAGCCAACCAGAATGGGGAGGACAAGAGTGCACTTTCCATGCACTCACACCCCTTCGACCATTCGTCGTCCATTAGCGATCTCGACTTGGAATGCAATTCCTGGCAGGAGGTGAGAGGGACGGGGCTAAATGGCTGGAGGGGAAAGAGGATAAAGTGCCGGGAGTTGAAACTGAAGGCTTTGGGGAGAAGGAATAAAAAAAGACTGAGTATCCAGGATGAAAAGAGGAGAGATAGGAAAGAAAGGATAATAGAGAAAATTAAGGGAAAGGAACGCGCTACTAGGTAGTTATAAAGAAAAGGAAGGAAAATTAATAGAGAGGGGGAGCAGTTTACTTCATAACTTGAGACTATAAGGATTAGAAAGCATATAGAATAATAAGTTTCTGTTTTGTTTTTGAAAATTTAAACTTATGGCTTAACCAGATGTCTTGTTTAAAAACTTGGTATCCTATTAGCCATTCAGTCTATCTCCATATTCATTAAAAAAAATGGAAACATCCACGTAATTAACATGGCTCAACTAAAAGTTGTATAAAAAAGTGATAAATATAGATAGAAATACAAAGAGAGTGAACGGAGAGAAAGAGGCAGCGAAGCCAAAAGGAAGGTGGATCATTGGGAGAGACGAGGTAGACGAAGTGGAGGTAGGCTCTGGAAGCGACTGTAACCAGGGTCCTCCTGCGTCGAAGGGGTCCCGCGACGGAACAAAAATTATCTTCTCCGACAAGCGAGCAACTGCTTCCAGGAAAAGGCGATCTTTGTGTTGGTCATCCCGTAGCACGCATTAGCGTCGTCGTCCGGCCAGTTTTGTTTTTCCAGGTTTTATTCCTATCCGATTGCCGTCTCTCTCTCTCTCTCTCTCTCTCTTTCTCTCTCTTACTTCTTTTCACGTTTCTTTTTCCCGTCTCTTGTCTTCTCGTTTCACGTCGCCACGGGCCACCGGATTGTCGGCGCCAATTAAGACTCGTTCTTTGACTCCTTCGACGCGTCGCGTTGTTTCAAACTTTAACAGCATTGTAGCGGTACTCACAGTAGTCCCAAAGGAATTTCACCAGTAGAATTTTTCTGACGCATCTTCGAAATTAGGAAAACATTATTTATCGAAGATAAATGTGTGATTGAGGATTTTTTAAATTTCTTTAAAAGATTTGCATTAAAATATTGGAGATAAAAAAAGAGTTGGTATCAATAAATGGCCATTTTAATTTGTACATATAGGTACTAATTTCTAAATTTTTTTTACTATTAATAGAATCTTTGTATAATTTACAAATTGTATTGTACATGTATATGTAAAATCAAGCTTCATCCATTAAATCGATGACATTTTCATTATCGGCTGGTCGCTTTTGTTATATAACGTCCGTCAACGTTAATTAGAGTCAATCGATTAGTCAAAAGCGTTGTAATGCTTGCATTATCTTGTGGGGATGTTGGGATAAAATATGGCCGGTGCAGCTCACCGTTAAGTAACAGAAGAGATAGGCGTGGCGCCGATCAGAAAATTGAAGGGTGCAGCTTGGCCAGGGGTTCGCCCTTCTTCGCATTCACCACTCCTGTCGCATTTGTCTCATTGTTGCTCCGAAACATTAAAATCATTAAAATTCCACCAATATGACAACATTTATATACAATTCATTAAATATACTAAACAAAATATTTTTAATTGGAAACATAATTCAAATTTATTATTAGAAGCTAACTGTGTGTTTCCTGTATTGCCTATTTTTAAAAATGAAAACATTACAACAAATTATATCAGAAAATTATATAATTTAAATATTCATCCAAATTACATGATGGACGATTATGAGAAATATAAGATCTATTAGAAAAGATAAGTATCCAGCATTATATTTCTTAGACGATAAAATCTCACGAAAATGCATTTTGAAAATTTATTGCACCTTTCGTTTCTCAAAAGATTCATTTTTTATTTGCACACAATTAATTTTCTTTATGGATTACATGCTTTTGATGCTGGGCCTTTCACCCATGCAAATCTGCTGCATAATGATAAATCACTCCACATGAATTAAACATTAATACAATTTACATGTTGATATCCATGCGTCACATATAATAGTGCACTAAAACTGCTATGCTTTTATATAATAAATCTTACACCTTGTGTATTGTTCAATGTTATGCACACACATAAATTATAATATAGATATTAATATATAATTATAAGACATATAAAAATTTATGTTTAATCTATATGAAACAAATTCGTAAATTAAAATTCTCGTCTTAACTAAACTTCTTTTTATTTATAAATCCTTGGAGCGATAGAAGAGTGAAGATTCCGGATTTCCTATGTCTTGTTATTATAATCTACTAGTTTAGATATTAAATATTTTGAAGAAATTGTCCAATTTAAAAAACCTGAAATACTTAATAATAATCCAAATTTTATCGATTAAAAATTGATATTAATTAGCATATAATTATATTACTATCACTTTTCTTTTAATTATCGTCTACGAACTGCAAAAATTCGTACTTAATTCAAGCTTGGTATCTTCTTTATCCCAAGAAACATAGTTTTTCGCTGCATAGCTTCTGTCGATCGAAATACAATAAATTAGAAACGCTTTTGCGGGAATTGCACTGTCGGGGTGTCCTTTCCGCCTTGCGTTGAGATCCTCGCAATCCTTGCGGATCCATTCTGGAATTGGTGGAGGTCCTCCACCCAATCTAATCGTCAACAGCATTCGTCGGCGTTCCTCTTCTCGCTTCCTGGAAACCAGGCCGCGCGTACGCTTGTGTTGGCGAACGTAACTGCATGCAAGAGGAACGTGGGTGCATCAGAATCGACCGTAGGTCCTGGTAATAGCCCTGTGGGCGAACAAGTCGTTGCAAGTTGAAAAAAAAAAGAACTTTGTGGACAACGCGGTCTCGGAGTGACGGAAGAAAGCGAAAAAGTAAGGAAATAAAGCGACTGAAGCGACATAAAAAAAGAGATGATTCTCGACGAAATCGTACATTTCGATCGGCAGATCGCGAAGCGCGGCTGAGAATCTTGCTAATGTTGGCAAGAACATCGTGGAAAAGCAGGTGGAAGAATTAGAAAAGCTTTAAATATCCTGCTGTTGAAAATATGTAAAAGTGGAAAACAATTTTTATATTAAGTATTATATAAATTGCAATATATATTTTTGTAAGATATTAATTGATTCTGTTCTTCTTCTGATATGTAAAAGGCAAAAGAAAATATTAAATAATAAGAGAATAGTATTGCTAAATAAATTAAAAAATTTTAACAAAACATTTGACAAAATTTGTTACGATATTTATTTTTCATTTATTTCTTATCATCATGTTAAATACGTGATTCATCTCTTTCTGTTTTTTTCAACAAGATTTTCGAGTTTTCCGAGATGTTCCCGTTACTTGCAAAACTCGTAGAATCTGCGATGCGACGGCTATGTACCTGAGTCTTTGTCATCATTCTGTTATCGCGTATTACTATCAACTACGTTCGGATGAGAGCGGTCTTATCACTGCGCCGGAGTATCGCCTGTTGGAAGTTAATGAATGCATCATCAAGTTTATCGAGAAATGCGCGTATAGCGCGATAGTAGCGGTTTAATTTACAAAAAGCGCGGTACAAGTGACTCTTACAAATAATAAACATGAGCCGGATCGCGTTTTAGTGGGTATGATGCGATTAAATGTTCCCGAACGATTAAACGGCACAAGCTCGATTATAACAAACCATCTTTCGTAACAGCGTCTCTCGAAATTACATTTCTTTTCCGCAAATAGTAGGGTAGTAATTAAATATATTCAATGATAATGGTTGTAATTTACAATTTATATTTAGTCTAATATTTCTATTTTTTAGCAATATACATGCATAAGATACGTTTAAAGTTATATGACATGTAATCGCATCCAGTAAAACATTGCCGACGCTAACCAATACGATATTCAGACTAATTTTTCTTTTTTTGGGAGAAATATGGATCACGTAATCTCGCGGGAGCGTTTATGTGTATTATTTGTCATTTCATTATATAAAAAAATGGGAGCTTTGATGTTACAATTATCATCTCTCGTATAACGTTGCTCTCTCTCTCTATCTCTGTAACATTACTGTACCTTGATAAAATATCTATATTTCACAAAAAAACCATTTGTCTTTCATGATAACAAATACGAATGTTCAACATTTACATTACATATTAAACAAGCAACATTAATATTTAATAAGCGTTTAAAAGTATTCGGTAAAATATTGAAAACTAAAATGGAACAACGTGGAATTCTCGATCCTATCATCACTGTCAATCTATACCGACGAGCAGAAACAATATCTCATTGCGACCGTGTTCTACATTGCGTATCTGTCTATGCATTCATTATGCTATCTTTGAACATCCCTAAGGTAAACTTGAAGCGATCATATTAGAGGCAGC
This sequence comes from Tetramorium simillimum, assembly GCA_011636635.1. Taxonomy (NCBI): domain Eukaryota; kingdom Metazoa; phylum Arthropoda; class Insecta; order Hymenoptera; family Formicidae; genus Tetramorium; species Tetramorium simillimum. The sequence continues at coordinate 54,023 of VBVQ01000051.1, read as the reverse complement.
CATTCGCGACATTGCCGCGGAGTTCGCCGACGGAATGGCGGCTTGTACAGCCGACTTAATGTCTGAATAAATGCTTCGTTCTCATTTATCTCGTAATAATTTTATCAATATATCTACACTACATAAACTTTTAACGACAATTAAAAATGTTTACATATATAGGTACAATAAACTTTTATAAAAATTCTATAAAACTATTTTAGAAAGAAAATGCTGTTGATAAATTTGCTTTATTTCTTATTTATTATTTCTTAATAAATTTAAATTTATCACATTTTTAATAGTTCTTTAGAAGCTTTAATATTCTATTAATTATTTTCACACACATTAGTTAATTCTATCGAATATGTAGATAAATTAACCGATTATTTTGTTTGACTCGAATCTACGTAAATTTCAATATATTGTTATAATTAATTTATTTGAAGATTGATCTTTTTCTATATTTTAACTTTTTTAAATATATTTAATCTATTTAATAAAGATTATCACGCATTAAAAAGATAAAAATATAATATTAATGTTTTATGCTATTACATACGAATTTAGACACATTTTGAGCGAGAAATATTGAAGACTAATAAAATTTATTGTATCAATCGGGAGCACTGACCGAAAATGTTAATGTTTCCGAGAAAGCTTTATAGATATTAACCTCTTGCCTAATTGATCGAAATTGAACGTGCAATGGATGATTTGTTTAAAGGCTCGAAAAAATATTTCTATAGCGATGCAACACGAAGGAGAAAATAGTTAATGTGCCAACGACACGAATGCCGAAAATGAAGGTATTCATTTGCCCTTGGAGTCGCAAAATGGTCGACACTTGCCAATCGTGATGGCGAATCATATTTATTTAAAAGAAAAAGAAGAAAGAAGAAAGTACCACTTTTCGACGTTGGGCTGCGTGTCTGAGTGCGCTGCTCAAGAATCGCGCCGATAACATGGTAATTATAGCAAAAGTTCGTGCTGAATAAATTAAAACAATAATAGCACGATAAATATGACGGCTTGCCTACTGAACTTATCGTTATTTATTGTTAGACTGTGGTTGCTTAATTCGAGATTATCATAAGAAAAATGTATGTAACTACTGATGTAATATTTATAATGCGTTTGTAATGAGACTGCAGCAATAATAAGAATGTAATTTGTAATTATTATATCGGAACAATTTAGAGGAAGATAATATTACCAAAAAGTAGTATAATATAATAAAAATAATATAAAACTATAACAATTAGTTGATTATGATCATAGAGCATGATAAATTCAGGGAAAAAAATAAAATAATTTTTGTGCAAAATACTTAAATGACATTCAGAAAATTTTCGATCAGTTTTAGGAAATAATAATACCTTTTTTAATTATTCCACAAAATTATTTTTAGATGGCACAATTGTATGAAAATGTTAACTTTCTCCTAAATTCCGTTTACGCCATCTTTATACATGTAAATCTGTATGCATAGAGATTACATTCTTCCACACACAAATGCCAAGATTTTATGTGCACACATATTCTTTAGAACCCTTGGAATTTGCTATCGTAAAAGATTATTTTGCAATATCTTTCGTCAGTGAACACGTAATATATAATACATTTGCCATTAAGAGAACTATTGTAGAAATCGTGTACTTTTCATTCGTAATATAGAAATATTCTGTGAAGTACTTTTCCAAATCAGTGGTTTACATAATTGCTTTAAATATATTTTTCTACATGCTGTAAATAGTTAATATAATATCGACATATACGTATTACTTTACAGAGTCTTAGTCTATTTAAATCAAGTAAAGTTACAATCTTATCGATAAGTAAAATATGTTATTTTTTATATAAAGTTTTTACTTTTTTATTCATTTTATCTTACAAAGGAGTATTGTAATTTTTCAATTTTCATTTTCGTACATGCTGCATTAAATATCAAAAGTATATTTTCAATATTATTCGTTCGATTTTAAGGTCTTTGTGTCTATATGGAATTTAATAAATTTATACATCTCACAATGATGTTAAAATCTGAACACCACCCTTGACAGTTTAATTGTTCGAGATAAATTTTTGGAAATCTATTCCTAACGAAAATAAATAAGAAAGAGAACGAGATTCAATGGGATCGGCCATTATCACGTCGATATTCGAGGCAAAAGTGTTAACTCACTTCGTTGACTGTTGTCACTGCAAAGTGTCTGCAAATACGATTCACGGTCAGTATCGTACTACCAGCATTGAGATATTTTACCCTCGATCGACGATATCTCATCGGTACATTAAGCCGCCTGCCACGATTCACATTTCATCGTGCATTTCTTGGAAGGTACTTTATCCGCCTCGATATTGTGTATGCAATGGTCTACCGTTTAGCAATAGTACCACCGAGTTACTACCGTGACGACGTGGTACTCTTCCGAACGAATGAATAAAATAAAAAAAATCAATAAAAGCTTTTTACAAAATTGATTTTTCTAATAATTTTTATATGTCCTATTATAATTTTTATAATAATTTTTATAAAGTGCTGTATTTCGTTTACATTCTTGGACTTTTCAGACAGAATAAGGATTATTCTCTTATCCCTGATGAGCGAAAATTCTAGACCAATCATTCGAAAAAATACCGTTTTTAAATTAGACGAAATATGCATTTTTAATATTAATAAAATTCTTGAAATATCTAATATTGAAATTATTAACGACAACAATTTCAATTCTAATTTTTAAGGGTTAAATAGATTGGAAGTCATTTCGACAATTGTGCTAAGAAGTGATCGATATAATTGCACGTTCAAAAAACACAGTGTTCGTTACGATCTTTGTCGTTATGACAAATAACAGATTAAACCGAGATAATCGTGTGTCATTTAATAAAAGTTACACCTGCATTTCCGCAACATACCAACCACTTCTACCGTCGCGTCGACTATCATTGGCGATTTTTGCAATTCAATCGTCGGTACTTTATCGGCTATTTGGCTCATCCTTGACGGAAATATTCTTGCTTCATTGTGCACCTTGGCCAACGTTTATTTCTAATAAATATGTTTTCGCCCGCACGCCATCGAGCAAACGTCTGCGGCGCATCTATCTAATCTTGCTCTTTACTACGCCGATAAAGATTTTTCGTATTCGGCCGACAGTATTTTCACGGAACTTTTAACATCGCAAAATCTACAGTTATATCTCTCCGGTAACGAAATGTAAAAGTATAATCTGATAATTTTCTTTTCGAACTCTCGGATCTTACAAAACGTTAAAAATTTTACATTCAATTTCAATTGCACCACTCCATCATTCAAACTCTCACCTCCGCATAAATCACGAGTGATTAAAACAAGACCCGCTTGTATTTCTCCAATCGAGTTCGTCCTAGACTCTGAGGAACATCTTTTTCTCGTTCGCGAATCGTTGCCAACAGAATAAATCGTCATCTCCCACCCGACTCACTTTACCAAACTTCGTGGAATCTCATGGTGTAACGAAATACCAAAAACGATAAATTACAATTCAAAAATATTCGTGAAGAGAACCGATAGTGGCAAGAGAGGGAGGGGGGAGGGGGAGCGACAGAGAGAACTCTTCTCCCCGATGGAAGGACAGATCGCAGGAACTGCGATCGGAACGGCAGAGAGGTGCTTTCGGTGCAACCGACAACGGGGGAAGGGATTCTCGAGGGCGGCGCCACGTTTGCGCCACGGTATAAAGAGCCCCCCCCGGAGGGGAATAAAGAGGTGGAAAAAAAGGAGCTCGGTGAGAGTGGCTAACATGGAATAGCCCTTAGCCGGCACGATAGCCGCTCTTTAGGCTGATGGACTCTCGCGTCCTTTTCCTTTTTATCCCCTCATGATGCCTCTCTCGCTCTCCTCGCCTGTCACCTCTTACCTGTGGTCCAGCTTTCTACCTTCATCGAGTTCTTCCTCTCTCTCTCTCTCTCTCCTATCTGCATTTGGCGATCTTTGCCGTGCCTTTGTGCACGTATACGTATCAAGAATGTTGGATTTTGTTTAGCATAATCATCATCAAATTCTATCTATGCATATACTAATTCATTTTCAGTAATTTCTACTAAAAATATCTACTAAAAATTTAGGGTCTAATATATTTACTAATAAACAGAAAACTCTAAATTTCTCATCATAATTAAAAAATGAGGAACATACAATTTCTCTTGTAGGCTTAGAATATGCTACTTGAGAAATAAATGGATTATTTTAATATGATAGAAGAGGAAAAAATATATCAAAATAGTACAATTTGATAAACGATAATGAATCTGTGCGCTTTGTTACTCATGCTTGTTTATTATACGATATGCAAATAGTTGTGCGACGTTAATTAAATAACTTAATTAGCTACCCTCGATATGTGTTAATAAATTATGTCTCACTGAGTAGATATTTATTTAAACAGGCGTTATCTTTGTGAGAACTCTTGCAAATGGTAAGATGTGACAAACTGCTGCCGGGCAAGAAAATAATCGCGAGACTTGTTCTCATTTTATCACTTTATAATTACAATCAGCTTGTACTATTATATTTTTTAATTAGTGATTAATTAGTAATATCTAAGTTATAAAGAAAGCAGTAATAAAAATTTTTATTAGAAAATTAAGAATTATCTATTACGTCTACATCTATTATTTATAAATCAACTGATTATAACTTGCAATTTTTGTGATATTTCAATGAGATATCTGCATAATCGCACCTATGTATATTTGTATAAAATAAATACTGTTCTGCAAAAAAGTTCTGGATTTCATCCTGAAAAATACCAAACTTTCATCATCTTAAAAAAAAAACGATCCACACATTCAAATATATGTCTAAGTACATGTATTTATGATATATATTACTCTTTGGAGAAAACTTAAAATATACATCTATACACATATATATAGCTAGATATACATATTTCTTTGGACCACGTGGCATAAATGCATATTTACAAAATTAGACACACAGACCAGAGTACATGTCACACATTAAGTACAAGTTGCACGATAAATACAGATTAATAATTAAAAATATCTTGTACGTCGCATTGTCCAAAAATTTATACTCAAAATCCCTTGGATATCGCATTGCTTGATATACAAAATTATAATGGAAAAACGTATATTTGTTGAAAAAGAAAAAGAAGGCAACCTTTGCAATAAAAAATCGAGAAAATAGAAAAAAATCAATTTAGAAATAAATTTTAAACTGAAGCTTAAAACAATTGATTTTTATTTTTTCCTGATATGAGTCTTCTTTTCCTTTCTCTACTCCGTTTCTCCTGGTAGGGAGCGTACCAGTTCAGGCATTCTCTGCGACATAGTCTGCAATATCGGTAACGCAGGATCCAAAGAAGAAATCGTAAGAAAGTGTTACCGATATTGTCTCGATCTTAAGAAACATTTAATTATTTTGCAAAAATCACACGACAAGAAGCAAAGGGATAAAAGAATAGAATAAATGAATCGGTTACAAAGTGCCACGCTTTTAAATCCTCAAAAGCTGAAATGATTTGGCAATGATGATTAGGCAAAATTAATACCTAATAATAAATATAAATAAGCAATAGGAACACAGTTTAAAAAATCGTTTTCTAAAAATTCGAAAAAGATATTGAGGTGGAAGTGATTCCTTTGGTTCGTATTGATGCAAAATGCTTAGCACTAAACTTCATCTTTCATAATCAGATTAAGATCAGATGCTCTTCTTCAGCGCTAAATATCCACGTAAATATAAACATTTTTAATGTATATGCTATTTCTTTCTTTGTACAGGATAATTATATCTATTTGCAATACGATTCTTTTCTAACGATAATCAATGCATTAAAATCAATAATAAAATCGATAATACGGCTTGCGTTACAGCTACGGTCGGCAAGTACACAGTTCCTACAGAATTCTACAGAACAGAATGATGTTCACGATTTCTCAGCATGGGCAGCCGTAGTTGACGTTATAACCGAGGCGATGTCGCTGTTGGATTGACTAGTTATTGGTGGTTCTAGTGGTGGCACGCTAAAATAAAAAAGAAAAATAGTATTAATAAATAATTATATGGAATGTCCAATTTTTTTAATCTAATATTTTGTCATTATTTCATTAAAACATAAAGAAGAAAATTAAATTTTGACAATAAAATGTAATCTAACAATAATATATTTAAATCCTTATTTTTTCAATTTTAATTAAAATTTAATTGTTATGTAGAAAATGTCTCAAAACTATCGTTATTCTTTTCATTTATGAGTTTTTCGTCGAATTTTGAATCAGTTTTTTAATCAAAGCTACAAATGTATACATGATACATCGAGACACCCCGAAAACAAATGAATTTTTCTTTATTGTTTATGCAGTTATTTTGCAGTTTATTTTTTTCCTGTTCAAAGTTTCTTCGATTATTTTAATTTTTTAAATCGGTTCATCAATGGAATTAACAATAGCTTGTCATATAAAAATGCAATATGCACAAATTTTTTGCGCTACAAATGAAGTGATTCGTGACTTACGTAAGGGTGGTTTGACGGTTCAATACGGCGGCGGTAGGTAATGCAAGAGGCGAGTGTGCATGCCCTAATTGTGTCCCAGTTGGTGTACCTACAGGAAGACAATGTTCTTCGACCCCTCCATTACCCCCACCCCCGCTTGCGTATATGTTCAACTGCAACGAGTCCACTGCAATGTCAACAAAAAGACAATATCGATCATGATTACTTTGCTCGCCACACTTGACGCGCTGATCATGCTCTTGTGTCATTCTTAACTTCCTCTGACAAATGATATATTTGTATTGTACATATGAATTGTATTTCTCTCAAAATGTGCACTACTTCTGATGTTACTCTATGATATATTTAAAGCTAAAATAAGAGATTTTTTTTATAAATTTATTTATATCTTTTCACTTACTTTTCGTTAATTATATTTGACACTTAAATCGTTAAGGTTTAGCTATCAACTTCTTATCAGGATGAGTATTCGAGATGCCTATACAATCATTAATAATTTAATCTTTATTTTGCCATTCACTTTGGAAGTGCTCCAAAGCCGTAGCGTGATTTTCGGGAAAGATAAACACGTGCGTAACTCAAGTAAAATTTCGCGCGAATTATTATTCACCAGTTTTATATATCCGGTTTTGCAAGTCTGAAGGACTTTGACTAAGCGACAATATTCAATCACGTCAATTCGAAATAAATATATACCAGTTTATAACAGTTTAATTATTGTAAATAAAAAAATATATTTCGGGCGTGCACGTGCTAATATTTTTTTTGTCGGTCGAAAGAAAAGCTTTCTAGAAATTTGCATGCATACTAACTATACCGATCACTTGTATCATTTTTCAACTTTATTATGATTTTATGTGTAGGGAAAATATCGATGAGCCGTAAGTAACGTCCCGCGCCCCTCTCCGTATATATCTCAACGTGTGAGTGTTCTTCGGGTTAATCCCCCATCGATGAAAAGTATGTGTTAGCTGCTATCAGAGTACATCCCGAGCTCTGACCAATCCGCACTATCGGCTGTTGTATACTCTTGTCGGAGCTTCCCCGACCCTCCTTCATACTATCACATGTACATACACGCGATCGTGTGTTTAGTCGGCCATCGCGATTGCCGATGGACGGGGACGGGAATTATTGGCTGACCGTTCCATGAAGAATTATATTTGTACGCGGAGAAACCGGTTAGTTATTATTTACACGTCGATGATATAGAGATAGTTGAGATTAATTTTTAGCTCCAAAAATTTTAACCGCGTGTTTTAAATTACGTGTTTAAAATACTAATCCTAATAATATAATAGTTCATAAATGGAATATTGCTTAATTGTTTATATAATTGCTTAAATAATAAGATATTAGAGTAGTTTTATGCATATCAATAATTTTGCAAATATAATACATATATTTCTGAAAATATTTTACTCATTTCTACCTGTAGGTACACCTAATCTAATCATATGTATGTGCATATACAATTGAGCATGCCCAACTTGGTGAAAATGGAACTATGTAGGACATCGTCAATTGAAAAATTTTGGCAAACAGTAATTCAAAGATGAAGATGTATATCACGTATAGTTAAAATGCAAATTGATGGGAAATGTTAGTAAAAATAAACTGTATAATGACTTGCTCACCGAAGACTCACCAAGTAGACTGGACTTGATATCGGTCTTGTGAATACCACTAGGACCTGGTAGATTTCCAGTGATGCTCGAATGGTTCTTCGGTTTCCTCTTTCGCGTCTGTATTCCTTCCTTTTTCATGCTTAAAGGCCTATTCACCTGTTCGAATGTAAATCCAATTATATTTCTATGTGAGAAATATATATTTCGAAAAATTATTTTCTTGTAATAATCTCTAAGCTTGTAGACTTAAGCGTGAACTTTGATGCGTGAAATGAAGCTTGTACTTTGAACTCTTATATTATGCCTAATAAAAATGAAAAAGGGCAGAGAATTGTTTCGATCGAATCTCGGTACAGCCGCGCGCATCGATCTCTGTTTTAATTAAATTTGTTGTTACGATCGTTTGCACAGATTTGCGCGATAATCTGCGCTCCTCGTCGAGACGGGGTCGTCTCACGTGCGTAAAAACAATCAAGTCGTCGTTATCGCGGTTAGCAATCGCAAAAAGACTGATAACGACGTGCTGACCAGTTCGCAGTAAGATTAATGTTAATTAAAAAAAATTTCTCCACTGCTTTCTTGGTGCTCTTATATCGCACGGGAATAGAAGGCGTTATAACAGTTCTTAGAATATTACCAGAAACATCACTGCGAGGAAAAGGAAATGCTACTTTTTATTATACATATATTTTTGTAAACGATTAACAAGAATTTATAATTTTGGCTGCATTATTGTTATTTGCATTATCTGTTATTGTAAATAAATTTTTACAATGTTCATAAATAGAAAGAGGTAATTAAAAAATTTTTGGTCAATGAGATATAAATGAAAAAACTGAATATAATTATATAATTTCGAAACTCACGTTATGCAGTTTAAAGTAAAGGCCGCACGCATTGCAGACTGGCTCACCATTATTGTTTCGTCTCCAAAGGGTTGTATTGGTTGTCCTACAATTTGCACATTGTACTCCTGTCCTCCGTACGTTAGCCTGCAATGCAACGTACGTCACACAAATAAACTCAAGTATTATATAACATGTTATTAAGTTACAAAATTGATTTGTATATCTCGCAAATGCGAGATGCATTTCGTCAGCTTTTGCTTACGTCGGATGGTTTAAAATTACAATCGAAGATTGGAAGTATTTGGAATAAAAATGTACAGGTCGTAAGTGTAAAAGGAGCTCATGAGAGAATTGTCGCTTCGGTGGTCGATGACGACATAAAATGTTGCGTCGCTGTCGAGAGACGGGGAGAGTATTTGAAGAATCGAGACAACGAAATGGGAGTGCTCAGAGCAAGAAAAATAGAGCAAACAGCCGTCAACGAGTCCCGTAGTGATTATTTGCTCGAGATAACGTTCCTCTTCCCTCTGTCTTTGCTAGCGGCAGAGGGAAACGGGGAGAAGAGGGCAGAGGGAGAGAGAAGAGAGAGAGAGAGAGAAAGAGAGACAGAAGGCGCGAGAATGTTACTTAATATCGAAGCCATGTACGCTTCATGGGTGAGAAATTTATCAGGGTAAATATCAGTGGCCTCATTTTAGTAATGGTCAAACGAATTTCGGACCTAGCAATTAAACATTTGAACATGAGAGTAGCAAACAATATTTTAATCTCTTTTCGCCCCATTCCAATAGATACGATATGTACGATAAAAATTCAAAATTTTTATATTAAAATTCACTTGGAAAATAATACTTAAAGAAGAGAAAGACGATGATTCAGAAAGTTCGAAATAATTCGAGAATTCACGCAACTCAAAACTCTAAATCTTAACTAAATAAAGACCAAGCTGAATAAAGAGTGCTGAATTAAAAATATCACATTATTCAAGTTAATTGAAATACGTAATTTATCATAATGTACTATGAATTATAATAATTATAAAAATATAAAAGAGAAAAGCAAGCGTCTTTAAAAAGATGGAACGGCGCGTAATTAAAATTGAGAGCTAATTTGAATGTTATTTTGTGAAATAACAACTCTGAAATTATCTATACGAAAATTAATACTCAAAAGATTATTATATAATTAGATTATATTAATCACATGATTCGCACAATGTTTACCGGCGCAACCGACTGCTTCGGTTTGGGGCATCGCATCGGTGGCCTGTTAATGCCATTCATCTTATTGTAGAGTCCACAAGCATTGCACAGGTAGTGACCAGTGCCATCCCTTCTCCATAACGGTGTCATGCTGGCCGCGCAATTAACACATTCTTTAGGTTCCGTCGCAATGACGGTTCCCTCGAATCCCTCGTCCGTACCGGGAAGCGGAAGGGGCCATCCCGGGTGCGGTCCATTCCCGCTCGCGGAAACGCTGTATCCACCGCTACAGTTGGAATAGAGCTGCACGTTGGTAGTATCGTTGACGGAGATGGCGGTGATGCCCGGGTAGCCCTGAACGTACTCCAAAGTCGGGGGTGAGGGCGTGCTGCCGCCTGGCCAGTAAGGATCACCCGAGGAAGGCTTCACATACTGATACGATGCCCCTCCTGTGTACAGAGTCACTTGGGAACTCGGTGAACCGGGTTGCTCGTAGTGCAACGGAACCGCTCGGGTGGCGGCCAAGGATGACGCTAACGTGGGATCGCCCTTCATGTACGCGCTGCCGGACGATTCCACCTATTGAACGTAAAACACGTACATTTTGCATATTTTCTCTTGTACAGTTTAAGAGAAATAGTTAGAAATAGAAGAGAAAAGTGAAGAGAAAACTTTAACTTTCTAATATCATTGTATATATCATTCAAATAATTTGCAGCAGTGTCTTCTCACCTCGGTAACTCTCGAGCCAAGTTGCGTCGCTGGCGGATACGCCAAGATCACGGGGTCTCCCGGCTTGGCGTAACTATACGTCGGCGCCTGCTGAAAGGTCTCGCCAGCCGATAAATACTGCGTGTATTGAACGGTTTGCGTCGGTGGAATAGCGACCGTTTCTAGCGTGGTGTACGTATTGGGAGCCTTGATGGATTCCGCGGCGGCAGTGGTCTCGGCGTCGTATTTGACGACAGCGGCGTCGGCGTAACTCGTTGACACGAGCTGCTGCTGACCAGGACGTATATCATTGATCGGCGGTGAGTACGGCGGCGCGGGTGATCCGAGATGGACTGTGGATCCTGACTGCGTTACGATCGCCGAGGTGTCATAGTCCTCCGTCGTGGTCAGAACCGGCGACGTCTGATATCTGGTGGCAGCGTTCGTCCCGGTGGCCTGATGATTCTCGTGAGGACTGAATCTTTGATGCCCGGTCTGGTGGGCTCGTCGATGATCGGGTACTTGTACAGTGATCACATGGTTCTCTCTTCGGACTTCGTGACCGTCGGAATAAGCGTATATCCGGTCTACTTCCATTCTGTCCGGAGCAGGTGTCTCGTATCTTTGTGCGAAGAAGTTACGTTTGGATATACAGGTGTTTCCTCCTTTATCATTTTAAAAAATTCTAACTATCAATCCTTTAACTACTCTTACCTGGGCGGTTCCTTAACCATAAGTGTGATGGTAGCCTCGGAGGTTTCGGAGACTTCGACCTGAACTTCCTGTCCTCCGCTGGTGGCGTAAACGACGCGTTGCTGATCCGCTGATCGTTGCTGATCTTCGTTGCCCGCATGGGAAATCTGAACGTAATGCTGCTGCGTTTGGTGAGTTCGTTGCTGTTCCTCTTGGAAATTACGTTGTTGAGCTTGTTCCTGTTGCTCAGCTCTCTGTTGTAGTCCCTGATGAAGACTCCCGGTAACCGAGTTGGAATCTGGCGATTCCGGATCAACTTCGGCGATACCCTCCGTAATGTGACCAGCGGTCGTAATCGTTCTAACATGTCTTCTGGTCGTTATTACGCTTTGAGGACTCCCGGCTGTATGTTCTTCCGTTCCAGGAACTTGCGATGAATTATCGTCCGCGTGATGACCGTCCCATTCCATTTTGATTTCCTGTTTTACCAGGGTTTCTTTCATCACGTCCTGGGTAAAGCGCATGTTTCATTTTAGCAGCAATATAATTATCTAATCTCATGTATATAATATATATATCCAAGTGCATCGACTCTTTCCGATCGATTTCGATTTCGATGCATCTCTAATGAAATGTTTACAATCATTTCGTTAAATCACTGTAGGAGCAATTCTGTCTAAAAATAATTCTTTTCTCACCCTTTGGAAATAGTTTAAAAATATTTTATTTTTAATAGACATATTAAGCTAGTTATTACTTAAATTTATCGAAAAGATAAATTCAAGATTTCTTCAACTTTCGCAGTCTCTTAATTTTTCTGAGTAACGTAATATAAATGTTAATGACAGACAACGACGTGGCCACGTGCGAAAACTCGCGCGCAAAGACACCAGAATAGCGTTATCGTCGCGATAACGGAATGGTACAAGTAAAGTCATATGTCGGATTTTTAACCGGATAACAGATGAGATTGGTGTCTAGGTCGGCGTTCGCGCGAAATCTTTTGCTTTCACCGCGAATTTTCGTTTTAGAGAAGAGGAGTACAATGTTACAGATAATTTGCCGTCTTAAGTTGAAGACATTAATACGTTTTATACTTTTCGATTTTGCAGAAATAACGTTTTTTAACAGAAAGAAAAAAATTAGATAGCGGATGTTTATAATATAATTACATAGCAAGCAAATATTTGATATTCTGTCATATTTCACACCGTGCTTTATCTCGATATTCAATAAGGGCTCTGCAATAATGTATAAAATCACAATTAAAAAAATCTGTATAATTGTCAATAATTTAATATTGATCACATCTCTAAATAGAGTTGTAGTAAATGAAATTATAATCTGTTTGTTAAAAATTCGTCAATCAACAGGATGAAGTCTAACGGTCCTGCGAATGACTCGATTAGTCATTCTTTCAGGGGAATCCTCGAGGCACGCGACACGGGATTGTTTCGGCTCGCGGGCGAGAGCATACACGGCGGGTTTAGTGAAGAGGGTGGAGGAGAGGGAAAGGACCGGGGACACACCTCGTCCGTCTCGGGAAAAAATGCGAGAGGTACTGTTTGTCCTGCGTCACACTTCCGTTCGGCAATGTCAAGTTTCGACTTCCGGCGCGAGAGCACGCGACGGCTCTCTTTCTTTGGCAAAGACCTCGCGCGACTTCCGCTATATCTCGTCGCCGATGATCTCGCAATCTGTACTTTGGTGTCGCGAACGTCAAATCGAATCGTAATACGACGGCGATAATGAACTGTAAACGTGATGTGAAGTGAATAAAAAAGTTGTTTGTAAACTTAAATAAAATAATCGGATAAAATTACTTATCATGATGATAATGTTATATGTATCATAACTGAAATTAATAATAAATAAATCAATAAATCGTTGAATGTTGAAGAGAACAATGAAAAGAAATGTAGCACAAACTCAATCCTCATTATTTTAAAGAATTAAAGACGTAATGCATTTGTCACGATCCCGTTTAATTTTGTTTAATTAATTGAGATTAAAAAAGATTATTTCAAATTTTGATCTCTATAATCAAAGTCGCTCGTAAATTTATTAATGAGATTTTATAGCAAATAAACTTATAAATATCGTTTTGAGTACCTTTCTTAATACCTTTACTAACAAGGTCAATTTAATGATGTAAATATCATAGTTTTAAATAAATTTCAAAAATCTTCAATTATGACAACGAATCATTCATCAGTATGCTCTATTTTTCCACATTTTTCGTATTTCATTCGCGTAAAATAATGACACATTAGTACCTCGTTCGCCGTATGTCGCATTTGAGCCTCGCGTCGGGTTTTCTGCAGCCTGCACCTCGACGCACCAACGGCACTCTAGTCCCAGAGACCGATACACTTAAATTGATAGCATGTACCAAATATACAGTACACTCGGAAGTATCCGCGGAATGAGAATGTTGGAAAGAACGCTCGGAAGGAAGACGCTTTGCCGGCGCGAAGCGCTTTGCAACTGAGGATGGTAAGAGAGATGACTCGCCGTGGTGTCCCACAAAGAGACAGAAGGTGGAAGAGAAGAGGTGGAATCGTAGCTCGAAGTCGGTGAGTCTCTACTGCTTGGCCCCAGACGAGGCAATACCGTTCTTCGTTGCGTTCGTCATCAACGAGCAGCGAAAAGAACGGAGATTGACAAAGTATATGTATATGTGTATATGAGAGAGAGAGAGAGAGAGAGAGAGGAGGGAGGGAGGGAGATGAAAAAAAGAGAGAGAAGAGAATGTATGGAGAACATGCAGCAGACAATTTAGACGGACACCAACAGCAGCGGGAGCGACCGATTGGGCGGACCCTCGCGTCTCATTGGTCAGCCGATTGCGAGATTCTTCGTGGTGCTATTGCCGCAAGAATCGATCCTGCTCCTCGGTTTTCACGGTATGTAATTTGATACAAAAATCTGGAATAAGATTTTGTACATTTTACACATTTGCACCTTCTGCAGTTTTGTTTCTTTTTTTCCTTTCTTTTCTGTGTCATCACTAAACGTATCTCTCTTTAAATGCGGAAAAAGATGCATCTAAAATGAACGAGTTTATTCTTCCAATAACGAGATTACATTTTTTTTATTAATAACAGTATAAATATCACAAACTGATAATGCATGTTTCTTCCCAGAATGACATTTTTGATGGTATTTCATGGTTTATATTTGGTAGAAAAATTTTTTACGCAATCGTACGCCGTTTATATAGACACTGTTTGATATGACGGTAAAGTCCAACGAGACCGTGCGTTCGTAATTCTGTCCAGCCGGATTGGACGAATTACACACAGTATAGTCCGGGGGGAAAAAGGTCGCAGAGGGAGTCCGTTTGTTTGCTCAATGATAAGCTCGATGAAGCGTCGACGAGAGATAACGAGGGACGGCGAGGGAACGAAATATGTCCACGAGATCTTGTCGTCATCGTCGGCCATCGTTGCTAATGCCTTGCATCGCCATTTTGTAGCGGCAACAGCTTAACCACAGGGGGATGATGATTCATTCGCATATACTGATCAGGTAGCGAAAGGGATTGTTACGGTGGATTCGTGATATTATCATTTCATTTCTCATTTTAATATACCAGAAAGTAGGAACGGGAGATATTCATAATTTTTGTAATCACAAAATTGAACGTTTAATTTTACGGATTTGGGACATTTATAATGTTTATAGCTTTGTATTTTTATATTTCAGTAATGTACGTGTACCAATTATGTACAAGTTGTCCAAAGAAATCTAATAAATCCTTCATCTATAGATTTTTGAAACAATTTGTGGAATTCCTTAAGGGATTATACTACCTTGACATGTTGAAAAATGAGGCTATATTTGGGAATTTTTCTTTGACTATTAATAAAGCCACAAAGATATGCTTTTGAGAATTTATTGTACATGTTATAAGATATACAGAACAATTTTTTTATTTATTTAGGATACAAAATGGCGGCGTGGCAGTAGGTAGAATGAGAATGCCTCTTTCTCCGTGACTAGCAGCAGAACAATTTTTAATCAGCACCTAGAGCAAAATAAAAAATTATTTCATTATCTACATTAGTTTTGCTATCGCGGTACACACGATTTTTACGATTGATTAACAATTTCTTTTTTAATAAACAAATTAGGGCCGATTTTTCCATCAAAATTTAAAATTTTTGTTCAAACTGTTGCCATTTTGCGAAAAATTAATATTCCTTAAAAATCATGCGTACCGTGATAGCAAAACTAATGTAGATAATGAAAAAATTTTTTATTTTACTCTAGGTGCTGATTAAAAATTGTTCTGCTGCTAACTACGGAAAAAGAAGCGTTCTCATTCTACCTACTGTCACGCCGCCATTTTGTATCTTAAATAAATAAAAAAGATTGTTTTGTATATCTTATGACATGTACAATAAATTCTCAAAACCACATTTTTTGTGGCTTTATTAATAGTGTCAAAGAAAAGTTCCTCAAAAAAAGCATAATTTTTCAACACGTCAAGTGTAACCACTTAAAAGAATGTAAAACTTTCTCTCCATCATTTATCATGTTTCCAATACTGGACATTAAATACCATTAGTAAATTAATTCTAAAATTAGAATGGTTAAATATATAACAGAACATGTAGACGTATAGAAAAAATTTTCAATTTTTAATCTTTTTTATAATACTGTAGAATAGATCAAAATTATGTTAACTGTTCACGATATAAAATTATACTGCATAACTAGTTATTATAGAAATAATGATAACATTGCAATAATTCTCACGATAAACGCGTGCGAATATCTTAAAACGAACTGGATAACGATTAAATCATAGATAATTTTTGGCATAATGATATGCCACGCGATTAATCATTACCCAACTTCGAAATAGGACAGGAAAGGAAAAAAAATAGTAACTTCAATTATATCGAACAGCATACACACGGAAGAGTCATCGTAAGATAATGACTATTGCTTGCGTCATCGTGCACCTGATTCATTTCTGCAAACGAAACGTCATTGACAACGAAACCGTCACAATTTTTGATAATTGAGAAAAAGTATGACACGAAACTGATATACTTAACTCCTTGAAGTAAAAAATTTACTCCACTTACGTTCAGACTTAAATTAAAGGTAAAATTAAAAGAAAAGAAAGTTTTACCATTGGAATAGAAAATAAAAAGAGTAATCTAATATTGATTTCTGAAACATATGATACTTGAATTTCTCAAGCACGTTCGTTATTAATTGCCAAAGTTAAACGATAGATCAGTCTACCGTGTATAACCAATGTTTCTTATACTTCTCAAATAAATTAATAACGCGATCTCGATGAGAGGCAATTAAGATAAAAGGACGCCATAAATTTATCAATCTTACGATCGATACGAGCTACGGGAGGATTTCTCGAAATTGCGACTCAAGAGGGAAACAGATATATTTTCAGGCCGAACCTTTGAACGCATGGAATTGTCCGGAATGGCGTACGTGACGCTGTTGGATGTTTCTACCTGCGATCGCAACGATACCGGTAAGCGTGTCCGCTCGATAGAAATCAAGAGCACATTCACACACGCACATATACATCGCAGGTTTCCTCTTGAAACAATATTCCGCTGATAAGAACACGCTATTACGAGCTACGACAAAAGAAAAAGAGGAGATTATACGCAATTGCAACATATCAAAAGTTTGACGGAACGAATCATAGCTTTATTGACTTTATAGTAACTATTTTGTTAAATTGTACATTACGTAGATCATGAGATAGATATTTCATATAAAACTTTATAAAAACACCATTAATGAGCCAAGAAAAAGTTTTGAAACTTGTAGTATTCAGCTTGTAATATAATACGTAACGTGAAAATATGTATATTAATAATAAATAAATCTCTAATCAGAAATTTCATATTAATGTAATAATTTATCTGTATTTTTAAATATTTATCTGTATTTATAATTATTTGAATATAAATTTATACATAGATGAAAATAAAAGTAAAATTTATTTTATATTACAAAATTTCATTAAAAATGAAATTAAATTAAAAATATTAGTATTGTTAAGAATCAAAAAGCAATGGAAATTTTATAATGAGATTCTAATAAATAAATGATGATTAATTTTGTGCATTTTTCATTCTCTATAATATTAAAAAATTTAATAACATTTTTTTTCTCGTATCTTTCAATTCTTATGTGATCCCTTCTCTATTTGCGCGATGAATTTATTAATCCAGCAAAGTTATTGCCTACTATAAAGCATCGATTGCAAAAATGAGTATAATGCGTTTCTGACGGAATCATAAAAACCGATCCCTCTTTTTCTTAAGACTCGATGCTTTGATAAAGCTTAAACAATTCGATATAGACTTGGAAACGCAACTCGATGCGGATTACCAACGCAGTGCAGCCACGTTAAACCACCTGCATACAGAGCTTTAATGGGCGAAGTTTGGCGATCGTTCAATTTTACAATCATGTTATGTCGCAGAGTAAGCAAACACTACTCGGCAAACAAGAGGTAACTGCGACGCGTGATGTATAATTGCACGAAAGATTTCTCAACGACACAATGACGCACGATCAAATTCTAACAAATGTTCACGTTAAGTGTGAACCTCTCTAACATATTTCTCCAACAAGAAATAAAAATTATATTACAAAACTTTAGCTATTGTTGAATCGTTGAATTCAAACAATCAAAAACTCATTGTCAGACATTTTATAATACACAGACATTTTATATACATAAGACAACGTGATTTTTGTACATAATTTCTAACATTTGTGGATTTTTTTTCAATAAATTTTATATGACGTTTAACTTTACATATTTTATATATCTCCAATTAATTCTTAATACATAAAAATTTTCAATTAATCAATAATATTAATTAAATAAAAATTAAATAATTAATTTAATGATTTTAGATAGGATTAAACGGGCATAGTTTTAAAATGATGAAAATATGAATGAAGAGATTTCTTTGTGCAAAACTTTGTCGCACGTTTTGCGCGTTTCGCGCATCAGTTTGTATACGATTTTTGGTACTCGCAACTTATTGTCTAACATAAAAAAATTCGTGGATATACAATTACGTAATAAATGAGCCAGACGAGCAGAGATAGACAGAATATAGACAAGTTGGATGAAGCCAACAAGATTACCTAAATGAAAATACCAGGACCGATACACAAAACGTGGCGTCACGCTGTACATCGCCGATGGGGAGGCGCGCGTGGTGCCGCCACGCTGTCAAAATAAACGGCACTATCGCGATTTATCTCGTTTCCCATGATAATAAGAGATAAAACTGCATCCTTACATTAGCTAGTATATCAGCTAAAATGATAATTTCAGTCGTCGGATTCGCCAGGAGCGCGTAGGGCCGCTCCTATAATACTCTTCTCCGCCGCATCGATCTACGGATTTCCCCAGGTGAATCCCTCGTAAATCGCCCGGGGATTTACGAGAACGGGCCAGTAAATATACTCTAACCCAAGGTGCATCGCGTGAGATCGGTTACCGCTGATAATAAGTGTAACTCGAAAAAAAAATATATATATAGCGGGAAAGATCGATCTGATGTCGTTCTTATCTTATGGCTACTTGAAGGAAATTTCCAAAGTGTTATCAAGCGCAGATGAATAATTCCCAGAAATTTTCCGCGGATTTTCATCTAAGAAATCTGCTTGATGTATGAGGAGTAAAGTTTACAGATTTACGATCGAAGTGAGAGCAATTCATGGAGCATACAAACACGAATAGGTGTTGATTCTCTTAAAAAGGTGCGGAAAGTTGTAAGCCTTGCAAGTGATGACACAAATGAAATTTATACGCGTTGAGAATATTACTGCATAGTGCCTGGAAATTAATACGTGATGAATTTTTGTATTTTTCTGAGGCAAACACGATGGAAATAAAAATCGTGCAAGCGCAAAGAGGATTTACGTCATTAAACGGGGCGCGAACCTGTCGAGGCCATTTTCTTTATCAGCCATGTAGAAACCCCTTATCGTCGTATATGAAAAAATACACGTGTGTGTAGATGCGTGATTGGTGTACGCGTAAGTATGTGGAAATCCATATCACTGAGAATCTACGCGAAAACGATGTCTTATTTTCGCCCGTTGATAACATGCAGTTCAAAGTATACTGATATACACAGTGTCCTAAAATTATCGTATGTTCTCTCTCTTTTATAACTATGATTTTCCTTTCAATATAAAGAAGACTTTATTGTATTAACAAAAATATAAATATAAATTCTTATTTATTACTTTCAAAATTAATTTTATATCTCTATAATTAGACATAAATTAAAAGTGCATTAAAAATTAAAAAATAGACTCTCTTCAATTAAGTGTTTGAAGAATTGAATAATTTTTGCAGTTAAAATTACGATTCAGCATTGCAGTTTGACGATAACAGATTAACAAAGTTTCTCAAGACAACAGAAATACAACAGAAAATGACAGCGCTAAAATTCTAGGATCTTATTGAATACTAAGAAGTCAATAAAACTTTATTGCAACTTGTCATTTCGTCATCATTTTGTAATCAAGTATCACACACGCTTGCACCAAAATGGCGAATGTAGAAGTCCTTTATGGCGCGTGTTTAAATGACTCGATGGTGATGCTTCACATCCACAACGCGTGCAAAGATGAAGAAGGTTTTACAGCGCAATTACTAAAATTTACAACGAGACAGAACTGTCTCGATTTTAACGAGACGACGGGATTAACATCGCGCTACGACCGCGTTGTGCAAACACAAGTTTCGTGCTCATTGTTTTCGTCGCAAATATAGTGCGCCCGTTGTTTGCCGTAAAATATTCAAAAAATAGACTCGAAGCTACAGAACAATTCAACAATGACGAATAGACTTATATTTTCCAATCCAATATAATTTCCAAAGTAATACGTCGGAATTTTAAGAACGACGGAATTTTAAGAATCATCTATCTATATCTCGAAGAGAAAAGACGAAACACACACACAAATACGGCCCATGGTGATGTTTACATTTCTGCAGCGACGAGATCGAAACTTTTTATTCCAATATTTGTATTTCGGTCGTTCGGCCATGAACGAAACGTCATGAGACCTTGAAAAAATGATTTATATGGATGGATCGCATTCGGAACTAAAACCCATGTTGCTCGTTCCAGGCCATTTTCGACAATGACAGATTTTTTTCAAGAGATTTATCAAGTAAAATCCTGTTAACGTGCATGCTTTGCCTATTGTGCGGTTATTCTTACTGCAAGTAATTCAGATTTACAAAATTTCAACATATTAAATTCATAGATAAAAATATATGTGTAATATTTCTGTCATGTAAATTTTTTTATATAATTTTAAATTCGTGCTCAGCGATTCTTTATTCGGAGTAAATCAGGAGAAAATCATGCAGAGTGCAGAGAAAATTCTATCAAATGTATAGTTTGCGCGTAAATACTTCGCATTAACCAAAGAGTTGTAAGATACTCTTATAATTTCTCCTTTCAATTGTCATACTTTATGTCTGTTAAAGATTTTCAACTTATTCGAACAAACAAAAAAGAAGTCTGATCGTTGCTGTTTCCTTATGTCTGTGCGACTTTGATGCGATACTTTTCAAACATGAGCTTGGTTATTTTCGATTAAATTGACGCAATAATCATTGCGAGAGGAGAGACGTCGCCGCCGACGGCGCGGCGTGAAAGTCGGGCGTGAGAGAGACCAATAATTAACGTACACGACAAACAGTATTATCGTCATTGCCTGATATTATTCCCATTATCTTATATGTACGGCGGCTATGTGCTTAATGATTAATAAAATATTATCTGCGCTCAGGGGATATCTCTCTTCCTGGCGACAAATAGTTTCGTGCCAGACGCCGCGAGAAGCACCGATCCGATGTCGCGCATCACCTGTGTGATCAACTAGGTGAAAATGAGATCAAAGCCATACCGAGCAATCGTATTTCGAAAATAGAGTGTAACGCGAACGTAATCGTGAAAGAAGATACGCGCAAAATAAAAAGTTATTTCATTTCTGTGGGAGATGTGTAAAGACACAGTTTTAGTGGCCGTGACTTTCGAGGCTGTGTGTCATCGACATAAAATTGAAATAAAATTCTCGTAAGTATTTGCAACTGAAAATTTAAGAAAATTGAATGGATGCAGTGCCGCGAAACATATTACGAGCATGTGATAATTGCGAGTGTTAAAAATTGCGATTGAAAAAAATTTATACAATACTTTGCAATAGCGTCAGAAACAAAAATACGCGATAGACGCACAAGTGAAAAATAGAGATATTGATTAAATGTAAGATAACATGTGAGATTTTATGAAATTAAAAAAAAGTGTCATGAACACGTGCATCTTTAACTAAGAATCCGTTCATCGAAATCTTCCGTCGCAAGTACGCCCGTCGCACACCGTCGGAATAACTTGAATTATCGATTTAATATTTACATTACCGACAATAATCTTGCAATTGAGCAATCTAGTCACCGTCGTTTGCGATGTATTTCGCTCTTAAACCAGACACGGGTGAATTAATTAAACATTAAAATAATTAATATGCCATAAGTAAGAGTGCTCAAAAGTCTGCAAATATTTTCGATCGCGTTTGTTGGATGTACTCGTATTATGTAAAATTTAATGAGCTCATATGATTTCAACGCATATGATACGTGGTGGTAATATTGTCCGTACAAGTTTTGGATGCACATGCGACACGTCTTCGCGAATGGAACTTGATTACGGCGTAATGATGAACCAAGACCTTGAAAAAGAGATAAAGAAGAGAAAAGGAAGAGGGAAGGTCTCTGAAAGAGAGAGAGAGAAAGAGAGAAAGGAGGAGGAAAAGATGGATCGATATTGAATCGATGAGATCTGTGTTTAGATTTTGACGTCGAGATCGCGTCGACGAGGAGAAGGAAGCGGACTGCGTACAAAACACAAGTGTCGGCACGGGTCGAACATAAAACACAAGTGTTCCTTTCGTGTACGGCATTGCTCGCATTACCACGGATGTTCGCTTTCGTTCGGTTCCTTCTCGCACGTATTTCTTTCTCTCTCTTTCAACTGCGGTCAGGTAAAATCGCGCAAGCGCCGCTGCTTCTTAATCCTGGGAGAAAGAGTGTGTGTGTGTGTGTGTGTGTATGTGTGTGTGTGTGTTTCTATGTAGATGTTTCGCTTATATTTATTAAAAATAAAATTATAAAATCTGGATTTTGGGCTTTATATTATACTCTCTAATACCTTCTTCATATTTTAATAAATGTTGCGGTGAAATATTATTTGGAACATTAAATTGAATTATAGCTATATATACAACTCCATAATATTAAATTAATATTGATGTTAATTAGAAATTGTATTAATATCATAAAGTTATTATTACTAATCCGACTCATTTCATTTATTACAAAAATACGTAAGACTATCATTCGAAATGTTATCTATTTCATTTAGTAATTCATCTAGTAATCAATTTTAATTATTAACTTTGTCCCGTAATTTTATTAATTTAGTCCTAAATCATATGTTAGCTATGCTAATGTAAACAGAAACACCAATTTGTTTAATTAACGACGATTTATGTTGGCTAACGTCGTTGAAGCCATGCCCGATTTGTTCATCGACTGACTGTATGACCCGGCACCGCCGCTTTTCAACCGGTATAAAATCGCACGAGCGAAAGATTGCGAAAAGAACGATAAGGGATTACAACTTACAAATCAGTGAAGGAGAAAGCGGAGATGGAAGCAGTTACGTGGTGGTATTCCTCTTGGAACTACTTGCGACTCTACACGCGACGCTCCGCAATGTGCTCCGACGTTCTTGGAGCTCGCGCCTCGTCGTTACTGCGTCTACCAGTGAGTTTGTGAGCGAGACACGCATGCGGCGCGCGCTTGACACAGGTGCGCTTCCACGAGGAGAGCGAGGAGGCCTGTTGCTGCTCCTCATCGTCGTGCTCGTCGTCGTTGAAACTGCCGCCTGGTAGCGTGAGATCGAAGCTTCGATTTTATCCGAGAGCCATCAAATATTAACTGACGACGATTAGAAGGCATGTGCCGCCGTGTTGTATTGCGTCTGGATCTCTTCTGCGGGCGCCATATTGGTACCGCGCTGTTCTCCCCGGCTCTCGTCCGTTCTTGTGAGTCGCATCGCAATTTCAGAAAACTGATGGTGAGTTGCGAATGAAACAATGATGACACGATTCCCTTTTAATACGGTCAAGACTCAAAGTACGTGCTCAAAACACCAAAAATTAGAAAAATTGCTTTTATACAATTATTACTGTATATCTTAATTTTTCACAAGCAAACAAAAGTACTTGATACAAAAAATATTAATAAGATATAGCAAAAACAATACTTATCCGTAGAAATAATAATTGTTGTGGAGATCTAATAATTTTTAAAACTTCCGAATGGATTTAAATACAAATGTAACAAAAAATTACTAGATTGACTATAAATATTTTTATTTAAATAAAAAATATGTAATTAAATTAAATGAAAATCTTTTTACGTACATATTTATGATGATTCATAGAAATGAACGAGGAATTTCTCAACGTATATCAGTAACGACCATCTAAAAAGATAAAATTACCGTGAAATTTTATAAATTTTAGCAATATAAATAGAAAGCCAAATTTTACCAGTATAAATAGAAAGCCAAATACTAAGACAAATATTAGTATTTGACTATAAAAATATTACAGAAGAATTTCCTGGGACACAGTAAGGCTAAATATTTGATGTTCGGTTTCTTCACAATTTATTACTTTTATTCCAGGTTATTTTTATGGAGCTTCTCAACGAAGGATGAGTACCTAACCATGGTATGTATATACTGGCGCATACCTATCATTTTTTATCATTTTGTCGGTGGAAGGGGAATGAAGCTTGAAGGCAAAGGGTTGTAGTCATGGTTACACAGCACACATTAGGGTACTGCTGATAAGAGAATCAGGTGAGACATCGTTCTAATAAGACAACAATCCAACAAGTATTATTGTCCCAAATGCAATAGCGTAATCGAAATTTATGACGTATAAAGATAGTTTTAAGTTAACAATTAAAAATTTTTTAATTAACTTTGGATTTATAAAAAAAAATAAAATTTATATGTATATATATATATATATTTAAAGTATTATTAATTATAAAATTAATAATGTGATATAATGTAAAATTTGTTTTGTTTTTATTTACTAAAATCTTGTAAACACTTTTGTAGAACGAAAAATAAATATTAGCCAAGCTTTTACTCATAGCAATTATATTTCATTGAAAATAAATATTTTATATTTTAATTGAAATTAAAATTTTATATTAAAAAATTAAAGCTTAAAGAATAATTGACATTACAATTTAAGTAACTGATTATTCTGAAGTTCTTGTTAATCATGATATCAACTACGCCATTGCAAACAAGAGGGGGCATGTGACTACAAAGATTAGCCCAGACATTGCATTATCACCGAAAATACACAAGGATGAACTTTCTTTCGGCCGTTCACTGACTTCTTGCCTCTCATCTACTGGATGTTTTTGTGAATATTACAGAAGGCCTATGTTCATTTGCATGTTTAACTTAAATATACAAATTTTGATAATTTACTAATGCATTATCTTTTAAATAACACAACAAATGTAAGGAAACAAACTTAGATCGCAATATTTTATACTATGCGATTGTATATAGGCAATAATGCACCGTGGATCAATCTTTTGCAATTCATTAGAGAATACATACATAATATCGTATCTTAAATTCTCTCTTGTTATTAATAATTACATTATAACTCTTAATTGTGTAATTTTACTGATAATCTAAGTTCTTAAATGTCTCTTTTTTAAACAAACTTACCTTCAGATTTAAGTAATATCATTATATGTATAAATTATCAAAACGAAGCGTCTTGGCTTCGTTTAAAATATCTCATTTTTATTTAAAAATATACAACATTTTAAAAATATATTATGCGAAACATATTTTGGCGCAACTTTCTAACAAAACTCGACTTGATTTATTACGACAGGAAAGAAAATGTGTGATAATTGTCGCATATATTTATTCGTAGAACCGCCAGATATGTTTACTCATATAATATACACCATTATTGCTATATGTTTATTATTTAATTGTATTATGTTACATTATTCTTATCATTTTTACTCTCACGCTCTCGCGTGAAATATTTCATATTATATCAACTATAAGACATATCCGCTCGATTAGAATATCTTCAATATCTTTGTGCTTTTATGTAGTTTATGTTGGAATATAAGGACACTTACATATAATCTTACATAAGAAAATTCCCCTATACATATATATACAGATATAACAATATCATTTGTAATTTGGTATTGTTTTAAATGTTGGAACAAGATTCATTGATAAAATCTTCTTTGGTAAAAAAAAGAGAAAAAAAATTGAATAAAAATAGCATAAAATAAACAAAAAAATTAATTTTTCTTTTAAAAAGAAAATCTATTTTCCTTTGATCTCTTCCAAAGAAAAATCTACGATTTTCTGAAAAATTCTAAAGTCCTAAAATATTCTAAAGTTCTTATTTACAATAGCGATCTTTTCAATATTTTCACATATTTGTGAAAATTATATAATTTTCAATTTTGCATATCACAATACGCATAGGAAAGTAAGAACGACGAGATTATTCGTCTCGCTGGTTAAAAGATAAAAAGTAGGAATCGAATCCCAGGTTTTTTGCTTGACAGGCACTTACTTTACTACCAAGTTATTCTTTTACTTATTGCCTGCCTTAACATCTTCCGGCATCTTCCTAAATTGCGTTGAGGATGCGTTTAAGATGATATTGACACAACCGTAGACCTCTCGAGGTGACCATTATCCAGCATAATTTTAGATCCGGCTGGACTGGTTGACGGACTACTCAGAGTGACAATATGTGGCGAGGTGAGTTGGTGATGATCAGGTGATTGATTAGCTGAGACTATTCCAGGTGAGCGAGTGGTGCAAGGGGGAGACGGGCATTCAATCTTTGGCGAATGGGTCTCTAGCAGTTGGTGTGATTGCTGCTGCGAAGTGATCAGATCGTAATACACGGGCTGATAAGGCACTATTCTGCTCGAAGCTTGAGGACTACTGTAGAGATTGCTCGGGTATGTCACTTGCGACACGCCAGTATGGGCCATCCTCAGATCACCGTAAGTATCTACGGCGTTAACGGCAAAATAAATTTTATATAAAATAAATTTGAGTTTAACGTATAAACAAAATCGATATGGTAAAATAGGTGTATTTTATCTGAATCACAAGTGTCTTGCAAAAACGTTGCAGAAGAGAGTTGAAAAAAGTCTCCGATTAGCAAAAAGTAAAAAAAAAAAAAACTACAATATTTGAATCTTCTAAAAGATGAGAGCATTTAATTTTGTAAAAATAGAGATTCATATATACCTGGTTCAAGTTTAACGCTATTGTTATTGTTGTTATTATTGTTCGTGCATTGCGCGACACTGCCTGAAAGAGGCGTATCGCTACTTTTCATTCCACCCTTAGGCTTCCGCTTGCGCGTCTGAATACTATCCTTCTTCATAGTCGATGGCCTGTTGACACCATGCAGCTTGTAGTAAAGACCACAGGCATTGCACACTGGTTCGCCCTGTGAGTTGCGACGCCACAGGGACGTCGTCATGGTTTCACAGTTGCTACAAGATAGACCGACGCGTCTCGTGGCAGACTGAAGAGATATAAAATCGTTATTATACAATTACTACCTACGGTAAGAAAGAACTGAAAATGATTTCGTAGCCGAGAGTCTGATGAAGGTATAATGATAGACTGCATTGCTCTTGAAAGTATGGTGTACGATTATATTGCAGGACTGTATTAAAATACGAAACATAAAAACCAATTTAGCATTATGAATGATATTGAAAATATATACAAAATACAGAGAGAAACTGGCGATAAATCCCGGAAGAAGCTAACAAGTAAGAATACAATACAATAGAGAGTATTGTTGGAAAAAATAATTTGGAATATTTGAGCATTTAAAAGAAGACTCGTGGTGTGTGGTGTGTCTCGAATGGTCACGCGCTTTTCCTGTCGAATCATTAAAGAGCTCCGATGCAAACTCGGGAAAGGATTAGGTCAGATTACCATAATTAGAAAGTTTTCTGTGCAAGGTACCGCAGAGACCGCGGAGCAGAAAAGCGAGCCACCCTCGGTCACGAAGATCACGCGAGCCTGGAAAAACTCAACAGACACAAAGAATCATTCCGTGTGTGATCGGAACGTGCAAGCCGCACGTGATTGCGAGACAAGACGTATTTTACAACAGGCTGCACGTGATTTCGGGAAGGAAAGTGCTCGTACCATGGGTATAGTGGCACCTCGGGGCTACGACTCGAATGTTTTCTAATAGAAATGCGCCACCGATGACGAAAACGGTCAATTAACAGAGTTTAGTATAATGATGAGTGATCAAAGAAAGCGTGATGTTAACGCGATAGAAAAATTACGGGAAAGTCGGGACGGGAAGGAAATTGTCGATCCTTGACCGCAAGCAATTTTCTAGCATGACTATGAAGAGTTGAGTATTTCAATACATCTAATTTAATCATAATTACATTGACTTATGACAACATACCAGTGTGACTTTTCTATCTATAATATATTTTTATTTACAAAATGCTTGATTAAAATAACATCATTTTGGAAAGTGTCAATATGTATTACAAATTTTACTGCTAGTCGGCTGCAGTGACGGATCAACGATGATGATGATGACGCGCCGAAGAAATACACAGCAAGAATGACAAACTGGATCAAGGAGCTATGATGATAAAAGGATGGAGAGAAGAAAAGAGACATCAGAGACAAAAATTATTACATTATCATTAGATCAGAGAAAAAAAAGGGAAAGAAAGGCAAAAAGAAAAAGAGAGAAAGAGAGAGAGAGAGAGAGAGAGAGAGAGAAAGAGAGAGAGAGAATGCTGATTTGGGAGGATGACACCTACCAAACGACGGCTCGATTTCTCCTCCCCAACGGCGCGACGGGCGCCACTATACCCACAGAAGTCTTTGTAGAAATTGCCCTGGTCCGCCACTGAAACAGACATGAGGCCATACGTTAAGGGTGCTCTTTCTTTTCCTGCGTGTACTGTAGACGTACACGACGGTGCATCGAATCTCGAGTAAAAGGCGAGTTAAATCGCGAAGTGCGAAGATAATTCATTTCGTTACGGTCGCAGACAGGTACGCGATTGTTGAGCGTCCCTTGGACTTACAAAAGGGCAGAACATCACGGGCGAATTTCCACATAGGCTCCTGGACAGTAATGAGAACGAGCGAGAAAAGATTCTTATTGTTTCTCTCTTTTTCTCTCTCTGTCTCTCTTTCTGTCTCTTATTCCTCTCAAAAAATGGCTGCTGCAAGTGCGATTTGTGACACCCATTCATAGTTTACAACATATTGTTTGCATCAGACTCATTTAATCCACTTATCCATCTTTTAAAGTTTTAAATCACTTTAAACGAAATCACTTTAATTTTGTCCCAAAATTTTTTCGAATAATAGCAACGAAAGTTAAACAATAAAGCATGAAATAAAGAGCGTCAGGTAAACACCGTAGACGTTCTTTACACACACACACACACACCCAGAGCCTTCGATTTTTTTTCGAATATTGCACGCAACTTTGCGAAACTGTGTCGTTTTCGAATCTCGATGATGATCCTAATATCACAATGGAATCGTCGTGAAGCCGTTCTTACCAGGCGACGTGGCTGTTTAACTAATGGACGATTCATTCCGTTCATCTTATGGTAGAGACCGCATGCGTTGCAGAGGTAATGCCCGGTACCATCTCTGCGCCATAAGGGTGTGGAAATCGCGCCGCAGTTCACGCACTCGCGACCCTCCGTAAAGTATTCTGCTTCGATGTTGTGCACTGTGTTTCATTCATATTGGATTTCTCACAAAAGTCAGACAAGTGCATCGCACGTAACAATTATGCACGCGTGTGTTTATATCATTGTTTTCTTTCTTTAATTGTATGCAAAATTAAGTTATTAAGTTATTATCGTTAAATAAAAAATTAGTAATTATAATTTAATAACTTGAATTGAAAGATAACAAAAGAAACATTGGCAATGTGCTATTTATGATTTTAAAGGCATGGTGTATCATTGTTAATAATGTCAATTTATTCGAAAAGATAAAACGATTAATGTAAATGAATAATCTGCGACTCTTCTTTTATTTTTATAGTTATATATATATATATATATATAATATTTGACAACGATTATGATATCGCGTCACCAAGTAACTAAAATATAATATTAAACAATTACAGATGTTACTCATGCCTTGCATCTTATGTATTTTAACTACGTAATTACTAAACAAGTAACAATTAAACTTATACATACATGCATAAATAATATTAATGAAAAAAATTTAATTGGATATAATATAGCATTAATCTAATTATAATTGAATATGATCAACTGAATAAAAAAAAATACTTGTCTTTACAGATAAAAATAAGAAATGTGGGAAAAATTTATTATAATTCTTTATGACGTACATCTTTTTTTCCTGAAAAATATATTTATTTGATTTCTAAACATTTACTATTATCATTTTCCGCAAAACAAGTATTTTTTTCTTTTTAAAGCAAGCACGTAGAAGCGATATTGGCTAAATTTGCAAAATACAATGACTATTTTTCCCTTTTTCGCTTCTCGCTATGAATCTCTTCCTTTTCTATCGGGAAAAAATTTAAATGCATAATATCTATGCGTATTTTCTATATATATATAAAATGATGCACAAAATGTATTTGTGCGGCCAGGTAAAAAACAGAGAACTACACACGTGTCTCTGACTCTGAGAGTAACCATATCTGCAGTGGCCTCTTTTTACGTGACCACTCGGAAACAATTGTTTCGTTAGTTCGCAGCATTCCCCCACTTCCATTACGTGACTATGAATATGCATAGTTTCTCAGACCGAGCAGCGTAGAACGTAAACTATTCCAGAACATGTGAAATTATTAATAAAATATGAAAAAAATTGTAGAATAGAAGTTTCTCTAAATTAATTTCTACAATTTCCCATTTAAGAATTTTAATGAATAAATTTGATTGTATATAATAAATAAATGACCTCTTGGGATTATCTGTCGCGATGAAATACTACAAGAGAATAAATTCCTTACTTATAAATATTAATGCTCTAAAATAAATATTTTAATTATAAATCTTAATGTGTAGTGAATACACTAATATTAATCTTAAGATATTAATAACTATTCATAAAGTCATGGATTGTATTGGGACTTGTTGTATTAAGAATTAATATAAAAATCACGGAAAATACAATGGAATAAAGCACGACAATTGACGAAAAAGAAAAAGAAGGATGCAGGAAGTGTAAAAGCGACGAGGGAAGGATGGAAACGGACACGGCACTATCAGAATTTCCGGCGTTTGCTGATAACAACGCTAGCCAACCTAGTAGCCACGTGCGCGTATGTGCTACATTGAAAAGTGCGTTGCTTATGTGTATAGAATTATATATCTACCATCAAATTATTCATTGGAATTATTTAAAGAGAAAGTTGTTGCGCTGCGTCATCAAAGAATGGAAGATACAATTTTCTTGAATTGGAGCCAGAAATTATTTGAATCATTACTAAATGATATTCAGTAAAATGAAATACACGTAAAGTCGCGCTTATTCTTCCTAGTAAAGGCTGAGCGAACGCGTCACTTGACGACGAAGAAAAATAAGAGAATTCATCTCAAGTTACTAGGTGAAAAAAAAAAAGAAAAAGAAAAGCAAAACGGAGGAGAAGAGAACGAAGAGAGGTCGGCGTACGCGAGTAGCACATCCGGCAGAAATGTGACTGGGAAGCAATTGGATATTGTATGTAGGTAAGCAAGAAGCTACTGATGCCGTTCGAGTCCTACGAACTCTCTTAGAGCACATCACATATGTATATGCGCGGGTCGAATTGCATTCTCGCGCCTTCACGACGCCACCTTGACCCACAAATAGTGGGCTATTAATCGTCGGGTTACCATCATTTGTGAGAAATGGCGAGTACGAAGCAACAGGATGAAACAGTTGCGTAGTAATGCTGCTACTTTTTTATGTAACGGCACTTAAGAGATAATGTTTTACGTGTATATTATAGATGCATGTATAATTGCACATTAGGTATATAAATATAATTTAAAATACGTTGTATATATGTATGTATTGTATTGTATATAAGATAAGAAAATTCGATCGCCCTGTTTTCCTTCGTTTCGTAGTATCGCGTCTTCTAATAAAAATCAAATCAAATAAAAATCAAGATCAAGATATCCTATTGTCTTATAGTGTCCATAACGTGGCACGCAATTTTCAAAGTAGACGAGCGTCCGTAACTAGAGATGAAAGGACGCAGGGGGAAAGGAAGAAGGGGAAAGTAAAATGCAGGCATTGAGTTACCGAATCGACACGAGGACGAAGAGGTCAGAGGACACGAGAATCTTCTCAAGAGATAGGGGCGGAATCAGACTGGGAAGCAATCGGATATTATGTAAGCAAGAATTAGCTGACGTAGCTGGATATTCTGCACGGGGTCCTTACTACGTTAGAAATACCGTACAGGGTTCACGTTGCACCTTCGCACCCGAACGACGCCGTTGCATTCCGACCTTCGTGACATTCTATCCTCGAGCATGCGCGAGCTCGCGAGAAAGAAAACTGTACATCGCGACGACGCGACAGGATGATGCACGGCATAAAAAAGAAAAAAAAGGTAGAAAGAAATGACACAAGTACTAAATGCTAGAGAAATGTAATAAAAGTAGCAAAAGTAGTAATGGATATTTTTATATCACAGATTAAATGATAAATCAGATTGTGGCACATTATTTCTTGTAGTATTCCAACGAACTTAATTTCACAGTTAGACGATTGTACCTCGGCACGATACGAACTATGTTATCGTCGCATTAACATTCTTGTTCACCTGTGCTTTTGTTTCCTTTCACCTACCTCTAATCTGCCCTCGGCTTTGCGATACTTATTATTTCATACAGAAAGCACGACCACGTACCACGATCGCGTACGTATACTTGCATAACTCGTTCGCGCCCAGATGTGCAGACATTGTGCACCGTGCAATTGCTATATTTATGATTTCGATCCTTTTCGTTCTCGATCATTATTAAACTCATCATTTCACAAATACATTTAAAAATTAAACATTTGTTGTCGGCAATTTTTATTTCTTCAAAGTTCTTCAAAGAATGTTTAACGACCAGAGTTCATATAATTTCGTTTAAGTAGAAACTAGCGGAAAGTAGCGCGACAGATCGCTACATTAATTTTAAATCTTAAATAGGCTAACACGATGTAAATATAAACGAAAAAAAGCCGACCTGTGCTCGCGTACTGGTTTAAAAGGAAAGTTTTCAGATCAACTGGATTAATTTAGGGACGGCCACGTGCACGGTCCTTCAGGATGATGCACGGCTCTTGCATCGACGTATACGACGTATACGATGTATACGAAAGTACACCGAGAGAACGAGTAGTTCTCTTGTAGGAGGGGATAGATGTCTGGCACGGTTAAACTTAAATCTCACAGCCAACATGGACTCGCGCGGATGAAACACTCGAGGTCGCGGTATGTTAAAAGAAGCTTCTCTCTCGTTGCCGGTCTGCTAGAACGAACGCCGGATAGTGCGGCATGTGTAACCACAAGCTTTAGTCCAAGAAGAACCACTTAAACTCTCTGACTTTCCCTCCCCGGGCGATACATCCCTCAAAGATGCGTCTTTCCCGCGTTCTATTTTTTTTCTCTCTCTCGATAAATCCATAATCGATCTTCATTATTTTAACTTTTGTTACACATATCAATATTGTGAAGATGTCACAACACCTGATAATTCTGTTATAGTTAGAAAATAGTAGAGTGATTTAAAAATCAAAACAACGGCGTTTGACTGTGACGAAGACAGAGAAAAAGATTGGAAAATTAATTACGTCGTAAAAGGTAAAAGATTAAATATTCAAATTATTTTTACCATGTGTAAGAACTTTTCAAAATTTCCCCAAAATGTTTCTTCGAAATCTTTAATAAAAGAGAAAATCCAAAATTAATGAAAAAACTCTTCAAAGAATTAATAAAGACGTATGTAATAAAAAAATATTTTAACGAAGATGATTTAAGAGTCGACGAGATATGTATTTTCAACTTTGATTCATTGCTTTCTCAGCATGACGAACTTTTACGTCAGGCGGATAAAGAAGTCCGGTCGACCTCTGTGAACCTTGAGAAGGCAGATTTATCTTGGCCTCGTCATTATTAGTATCTAAAATAAATGATCAAGACGCGTTGGTTTAACGTTCAATGTACTCGTCAAGCGTTATCTACCGAACGAGTCTTAATTATTGCCGAAATTATGAACAGAAGAAAGAGAGAGCGAGCTAAGAGTGAGCAGGAGGTGAAGAGCGAGTAACAAGTTGCGTGCGATATCGACCTCCGTGAACTTGAGCTTGCATAAGAACCAAAATTAATTGCAGACGACATTGAGGAGGTATTTAAAAAAAGAAACTTTAAGACATAAAATTCGAACTTATCGAACTTATCTTCTATACATGACATGCCTCGCAAACGTGATATTACCCTGCCATAAATTTCCGATCAATTTAAGAACATTGTGATTTTAATTTACATCAGATTACGAGAATAATCTCCTTAACGCTTGTGATACAGTTTCGTGGATATCGTGTACGCGTGTCCTCAAAAAAAAAAAAAACAACTGTGTATCCAACAAACTTCT
This sequence comes from Tetramorium simillimum, assembly GCA_011636635.1. Lineage (NCBI taxonomy): Eukaryota > Metazoa > Arthropoda > Insecta > Hymenoptera > Formicidae > Tetramorium > Tetramorium simillimum. The sequence goes on along the minus strand of VBVQ01000051.1, from coordinate 19,592 downwards.
CGAATTCGCCTCCATTACGACGGTTAAACTTACGAGTTTGCATAATTTTACAATACATATCAGTTAAATGAGAAACTATACAAACTTCGGTGAAAAATTACAACGCGGTTTAATTATCCCGGCGAACTTATACGACTTGGGAATGTGTTACTTCTGTTCTCAAGTCGAGCGATATGAGTTTGACTGCATGTCACTGACATTATTGGCTTGTACTCGATTAGATACCTGGATGCGTTAGCACCTGAAAATGGCGGAATTATCGTAAGCCGACGCGCGTCTGCTAGATAGAGCCCTATCATTACCTCTGTATCGCGCGTAGACACAGACTAGATTAGACCTACGTTTATGCAACCTAGGTCACGGTCGTATCAATGCCTTCTTCGATAGTCGCCAGCGTGTGACGTCGCGCGGACACAGGTGTCGCGGACCGACCGCGAACGACGACATAGAGACGGTTACCGTAAAGCCCGAAATCGTAGAGATAAAGAACTCGGAATTGCGACAGGAATGTTTCTACGAAGCGAAAGAACGCATCGCCATAATTCAATTCATCATTAATTAAAAAAAATAATATTCTCCAAAAAATTTCCGGAAAATAAATTTTCAGAGTAAAAGATTGAAATAAAACATTTGGTATTTTTATGAAACTAAAACGACGAATTAATATATGCAAAATTATTGTAAAGCGAGGAAAGTAGTATACTTGTAATAAAATAATTCGTTCCTCCCTCTAATGAAGATGCATTAGAACCTATGAAATATATAATTTAAATAAGCGAGAGATTAAGAGTAAAGAGTATTATAAAATATGTATGACCGATTGTGGTTTGGAAAAGAGTTCATTGGTATTTATTAGTTAATCTGCTCCCGACAGACCAACAAAACACAACAAAACCGCGAATTCATATCGCACATTCTCGTTTACAAAGTCGACATGTCAGTGGTCAGCAGCCAGTGACCCATACGAATGATAAATTTTCAGTCTCTTTCTCTCTCTCTCTCTCTTTCTCAATAACGATGGAAGTTTGTAAGATACGCACCACCTATCCTATCGATCATCTAACATTTATTTAATGGCATTCGTAAAGTTATGTATAGGCTAAAAAAAGTCGCACGAGAAATATTGCTCCCAGAGGATGCTGTGTCAAGTAAGAGGATACATTGAAACACGATATTCGAGTGGTCTGCTGGAACAGCCCTAATTTAGTACCGTGAACGAATTAGTCACAACTATCCGTGATTATCCGTGCCACCCGTAGCTGAGTCGATCTCACCTCCGTGTTAAATTTTCCATGACTAACAGAACGTCGAATCCTTTTCTTCGTTATTTATGACAATTGTAACATGATCAGCGCAACAGCTTGAATTACCGCCAATTCATCATTTACGAAGAAGCAGTACTTCGCTTCCCGGAATCACATGTATATTGTTAAAAAATTCAACAGAGTGGAATTCGGTAAGAGCAGGATGTCGATATAACATTGAATAAATTCATGATACAACCGGCAGAGAAGATGATTTCTCACGCATGTACACACATACGTCAAGTGGGGTGAGAATATAATATTAGAAAAAGTAAGTATCTCTTTTTGATGACAATCGTATATAATTTTCGGAAAGAACGGATTTAAATGACGTAAGTGCCATGCGTCAAGCGCGGAATTCGAGACGAGTTTGAAGGAGTTCATATAATATGCCTACGTGCAACACGCCCACCGATTACGCTTGACGATACCCATATCGCTGCACGACGTCGATGCAACGCGGGATATCATACCTCGTGTCGTTTAGCGCCGGCGCTCATTTATTCCTGTACGGTCGCAGATGCGCGCGATGAAGAATCGTCGTCTCAAAGGACACCGCCCACTTCAGGAACGCACGATAGGCGCGCCGACGCATACGACCAGAAAAGTCTCTGGTTGTTCAAGGACCTCGTCGACGGAGGGTTGCTTACAGATCGGTTACTTCCAATTTCCAGTGCCATGTTACCCTGCACTTTGCGGTTTCGTATTTCGAACTGATGCGTGAGTTTGGAAATTAGATGAAGAATACGTCAAGTTGGAGAAAGTAAGAAAAAAAAACTGTGTAGCTAATAAAGTTCTATAATCACAAAATTTATCTCATTTATATCCAGGCGCAGCACAGAACGAAATAAATTTTAAAATTGATTCCTATAGGAATAGAAATAAATACGTGAAAATTACTAAGGCTTTTTCTTTTCAATGCAAACGCACGTTTATGAAAAAATAATCCTATTTATCATAAAAAGTTGATTTTTTACAAATAAAATAATAAAATATGATTATGATCAATTAAGATTCAGCATTGCACAAGTTAACAAGAATTGGCAGAATTGACAACAGCGGGCAAATTGCATAACTTTATCGTGTAACTATAAGTTGATATTCTCCTTCCTTTGGTTTTAAATTAAAAGAAATCGTAAGAGATTCTTATGAAATTCATTTGACGATAATAAATTCGTTTATACTCTTGAAATTCGTCATATCGATATTTGCAGTGATCGCGCCGTGTATTCTCACGATTTAGATTATCAAATCGCAGAGTTCGTGTCTCTCCGGTAATAAAATTGCAAGGATCGACCGAGTATCGCTGAGATAACGTGAACGTGTGTTCTCCATTTTATTTGATCCGTGGAATTTGACGAGAAACATTCTTCGTAATTTCGTAATTATCATGAGTTCTGTTGAATGTATTTTGTAATTTTTTCACGCCCAACTTCGGTATTTTATAATAACATACTAGAAACTTTATCTTCTATTTTATAACATATAGTCGATTGTTTCATAAAGCCATCCTCTAAAAAATATTTAGTTTGTTTCCATATGGAAGATATTTTGTCGGCAGTTCTTTAATTATGTTCGTAAAAAAGTTGTTTTAATTTAATTCTTATTTCTAATTATATTTAATTCCACTCAACAATAAAAATGACACTATTATTAAGTGTCGTTTGACTAACATAGAAAAATATTTTACTTACTTGCAGTTAAACTCGCCGCGGCGCTAATTTGCGTCGGTGCTGTCGCCGGGTTAACAGTTTGTCGCCTGGTTGGTGTGCCATATTGTGTCGTTAACGCATCGGTTGGCGATACGTTGGCATACGTCCAAGAAGTAGCTTCTACGGCGGAGACGGCGGCAGTGCCGGTGGTATTCTGCTGAGGGATTGAATATGGCGGACTGTAACCGCGGAAACTCGACCGAGTACCGAAAGGTTGCGAAAAAGCCGGTAAAGATTGATGGGACACCGTACCCGAGGATTTGCTGCCATAATCCTCAGGAATGGGAAGTCCAGACAGGCCTGTAACTGTCGAGACAACGAAAATGATAAAGAAATGATAAAGAAATCCCAAAGTTTACGAAATGTCTTTTTTTTTTAACTTTAAAGTTTCTTTCCAGTTTGAAGACTATATTCTTTTATTCGATATATCATGAAACGGAGCTACGTATTTAATGCATTTTTCAAATTCCTTTCTATATCTACAAATCTCTCTTTTTAAATTTAAATCAATCAATTTTATTGAAATCGACTTGAAACTTTCATTTGCGATTATTCACGTCGACTACAAAACGTCAATCACATATATCTTGTACGTCAGACTTACAATAGCCGGACGAGTCAATTTAAACGCATTGTCAATTCGTAGTAGAATACCTACCCTGAGCATTCCAAAGTTGAGGTGGCGACGTCAGCTCCGTGGGACTGCTCGTCATGTAAGGAAGGGTATAGGTTCCTCCGGTTCCAGCTACGGTACCCATCGCACTCACTCCACTCATTGGCCGATACATCGATGAACTATAACAGCAAAGATTTACGTGTAGAATGTAAAAAACAATGTCCCATATTACTTGGTTAATCCGAAATGTATCGTTTTTCTTTCATTTCGGCAACAAGTATCAATAGAATAAAAGAAAAAGTTCATTTAGTTTGTTTAGTTTAAGAAGCGTCGTCGTACGCGCAAAAGAAAAGCTCACTTGGCGCATATCCAGCATCGCCATTTCGCATTCTGAAAAGGCTCATCGTAAAGTCTTATGAATTTTCTCATGTCCCAAATTCTACATATCCTATACATATGATATTAGTACGGCAATAATAGCGAAACATTCATTAGTAATAATTGGAATTGTGCAGACAAAGCTGCGTTTTTCTTTTCCAGCCGTTTCCTCGCACTACGACATTTATGTTAAATTCTGGTAATGATATTTAAAGATAATCGAGTTGTTTTCGAAATTTACGAGAGATACATTTAATTATTAACCCTTTCTCTGCGGGAATTTTCAACGCAAAACGCAACCGCACTGCAGGCGGTAGACGCTCAACAGCGACCGCGATGCTCTATAGATGCCCCATAACGACTTCTTGCCAGTGCATGTTTTGTAGGAACGGCGTACAAATTGAAACTGTTTTTGTAATTGTTTTACTATTTTACTAAAGGCAATATATTTTAATCGTTTCCTATATTTTATTCAATTTTGTGACAATATGAAGGATGAATATTATCTAATTGCTATAAGCAAATCGTTGACGAACGAAGCGTCGAGCACCTGTAGGCGTCCGGCAAGCGACACAAGTTGAACGCTTGTAACAGCATAATATGCTCAAATTTAATTAGGTATCTATAAGCATTAACAGTAATGAAAAAATTAAATAAACAGTGTCACACGTGCCTCGTTATATACCTCGTTCGCGCGCAGATCACGTTTCGCGAATAAATACGCCCCTACTCGTGGGATTTGTGGATCGCGAGGCGGCGTATACCTCGCGACGCCGATCGTTCCATCCGAATACCCTAGAGAATTACTCTTATTTTTATTGCAGATCATTTATATACATGTGTGACGCTAAATTGTACACATATATCTACATTAGTTATAAACTTATAAACTTATCTCGTGAAATTTTCTTTTATTTAACTTTGATTTAATATTGAAAGAAAAGGAAAGAAATCTTAAATAAAAAAAGAGTAAAAAAAGTAAATAACTTGGACGAAAAATATTGAATTAATTGAATATTATTATACGGTACGGAGATGAGTAAAGGCAAGATTTTCTTCGACTTTCTGTAACTGATTTGTAAACACATGTCTGTAAATGATAACAGTATCATCGTATTGGTATCATTGGGAAAAAAAATCGTATCGCTGTTCCGTGTCGGACAGAAGAGCGGAAAGGAACCGTCGCGGGAGAGCGGAAACCGTGGTTGCCCTCGTAATGCGGGCGCGTGCCCCAAGAACGGAAGGAAGGCACCCCTTTTCGATGTCCCTTCGCGTTCCCTACTACGGCGGACCCTCATCGCATGAAAGTCCGGAACGACACAGCTACTCCATTACCACTGCCATTACCATTACGAGTTGTTTATACCTGGTTTCGGCTCAGCGGAGCCACTTGACCACGCAGCAGGATTCTACCTGAACCTGAATGGAATAGCATAACGAGCTTTCAGGTATGACACGAGCGAATTATGGGTCTCCACTTAAAACGCATTTTTCAAGTAGCTCTTTATCTTCGGCGGAGAATGCCGATGAATCAGCTGGATGAAACTTTTCAAAAGTTTTGGAAATTCCGATTTACACGGACGCCAAAGTGATGACATGTACGAGTGAACGGTCAACGATGTTTCTTCATTATTCAACGAAGACTGTACATTTACATTTTTAAACATTGATCAACTTTTTAATTTATCTTTTCTCCAAAAAATGTATTTAAAAAAATTAATTTCGTTTATTTTACTCTTTAATTACATACTTATATTTAGATGAAATCGTCATTGATTTTAATTTAATTTTATACCAATCCATCTGAATTGCACTGTACTTAAATCTCAACAGAGATTCTCTTATCTTTATGTGGTGTGGTAGAGGTCTCTTCGTACATTTATAATTGTATAATTATGCGGCGGAAAGTCATCTTGCCATCGTGTCGGTACGGCCCGCATGCCACGCGCGCATCGCGCACGTGTACTTAATCTTCGAGCGCATTAACGTGTCCCAAACAAGGTTAAGAAGCGGCCGACGTAAAACAAACGAAAGCACCGCTGTACGCTCGCGGTGATGTCAATACGGATGCGGCCTTGAGCAGTCGCGCGGTGTCCTGGGCACGTTTCTGCATACCGGTACGTGTCCGCGGACACCTTTGCGATCGCACTCGCGATGTCCAAGATTGCCGAGGTGCTTCTCTCACGTGGTCGTCGCCAAACTCCGCGCCGATCGACAAAGAAAGATAGAAACATCGATAAGCGCGTACACGTTTGTCGCAAAATTAAACACGAAAAGAAATAACATACTAAATTTAAGTTAAATTAGAGACGTAAAGAAAATGAAGATGTGAGCGAAAATCTCTTAATTTTAACGACGAACGAAGATTAACAAGATTAAGTGATACAGATTTATGGTGTAAATATACATATGCATATGTATAATATATCACTGAGTTAAAAGTAAATTTTTAACGAAATAAAATGCAAATTTTATTTGAGTATTGACAATAATACACCTCAAAAGCACAAGCGATGCTTGTGTGTGAAATTTATTAATTAATTTAATTCTTAATATTAATTTAAATTTTTCTGAAATTTGATATTTTATATCACACGTGCACGACATGTATGTACGTTACGTTATTAACACGTGAATGGCTAGACGAAAACTGTGCGATTCGCAAAAATGCATATCCAGCATATTACTCTCGATTGCCAGTAGAGTTGTGACGAATATGAAATTTGCAGGCTAATGGTGAACTCGACACCCGACGTGGTCTGACCTTTCATGAAATCTGCTTAGACGATTTATATTTACATAACGTTAAGGTAGGTTATGACACAACAAGCTGGTATCGACGACAATCGAGACGAGACGAGAAAATATTTTCAACACGATGAAAAAAGACGGAAACTAGTTTCCGAATAAATTGCAAAAAAATGATGGTAGGGGGATATGAAATAAAGATCCATAAAAGAGTGACAAAATTTCAAAGTTTGAAATTGATTATACCGAAGAGATTTTTATGTCGGATAATATAATTTCGTCTTGTGTGCCTACGTCTCGCGATCGTAGGTACCCGCGCGCGAAACTAGCGTGCATCTTACATTGGTAATGTAAATACCGGGTGAATGAGAGTCGTCTAACGGTTTCGATTGTCTTAGGATGTGTCGTACGTCTGACACGAGCTCGACGGGCACGAGGATGCGTCTTAAGTGCATCGGCTAAGTGCGATGGAACGTCCGATGCAAGACGAGCGCATCAGGAGCGAGACCGTTCTCCATGAAACTGGTTGCACGTATCCTGGACGGTTGTGTACCAGGTGCAATCGGGTACTTTGTAAACCACTAATACAAAAGGAAACGGTATTAAATGGGCACGCGCTGCATGCAATTGCATGCCCGGTGCAACGATGCGCGCACGATCCGTCTCGCTAATGCGTTTCGCAATGTAAACGACCGATGGTGGTGAGGTAAAGGGAGAACCTTCCTTCGACAAACTAGGAAAGGTTGCAGAAATAGCAAAAAAAAAAAAAAAATACACACGGCGTCCCATGTTCAACAAATATTAACAGATAAAGTCCTAAATAAATGAAATTACAATTCTAAACTCTCTAGAAAATATATTTTCAGCATAGAAAAAAAATAAAGAGAAATTTATAGTAATAATCTTGATTATATTTGGAGCACCATTTAATGTAATAATATAAAACATAAATCCAGTCTGTTAAAAGAAATAAATAAAAAATACAATAAATTTCTATTTATTCATCCTATGGGAAGAAAAATTTTTTTGTGGCCTGTTTGCTCGACAAACACAAACAAGGGTCTAATACTCAATGACGTAACGTTATCCTAACGGGAATCGAGGGCGATTTTATGATCAGCACGTAGTTGTATGTGTGCGCGCGCGCATATTCTATGCATGCGTAACGATTGCATGGGGAGCTCAATAGCAGATCTCAAATTTCTTCTAAGAATCTCTGCCGCACTTTTAATTATTACCACCGCCGCTGCCGCCGCCGCCTCTAGTAATCTCGATCTCAAACTCTCTTCTTTCCACAAGACGCAAGTATAACAACTGTTATATAACCGTAACAATTATTTATACAATTCGTAAGGTTAATTGGCCAGATGAGAAAATTTTATAATTAGATAAGTAACAAATACGAATGTATTACTTATACACAAGTCGGAATTATGGAACATTGGATGAAAAGTTGGCGATAAATTTTTGTGAGAATAATTTCAATTTTTCGATTATGTTGAATTGTAGCGCGTAACAAATTTCGTTAATAAACAGAAGATAAACTACAGATATAATACGCATACTATTTGCCACTGGAGAAAGACCAGAGTGTTCCTCACGGTTGACGAGGAGGAGTGCAAATTTTACGAAATCCAATATAGCGAGTTTAATGTCGACGGGGTTATAGCCCTGCTGCCGTAGGACTATCTGAATCCGAGCTGATAAGACGCTTCTCACGATGGCTCGCGGAAGAAGGCGGGGTAAACGCAAAGATGAGAACGATAAGCCTACTGATCAAGTACATATTTATATATGCGTTATTCAAAGGTATAAAATGTATACCGATTTACATTTAGGATAGATATCGATACCAGGTTTCAATATCAAGTTCTAGATTTTTTCGATAACTAACAATATATGACAAAACTGATTTTCAAAATAGCTCAACGATATTGAATGAAAATTTTTTAAATATTTTTTCATCTGTTTTAACAAGCATCACAATATATGTAAGTCTTGAAATAAAATTTCGTCCATTTGAAATAAAGAATAAAATTGTGTAGTTTATGCATATTCCTAAAACTTAATTAAACACTTACTGGTGTCTCAATTTATCAAAATTCAAAGTTAACTTTCTTACTTTTCTTTTCTCTTTTATGCGATGAGAGGATTATAGGAAATATTTTAATATAACGAACGGTGTCTACGTTATTTCAAGAATCCTGTAATACGGTAGATATCTCGTATGGTAAAAGATAAGAAGCACTTCTTATTTGCTTAGCCGCATTGAGATTGTTTAAGATATCACCGCTGATCTTTTTATACGGTCAGGGTTGACTGAGTGCAAAACTAAATCGTTAGTATATGAATTTAATATTTACAGATGTGATACACGCACGTAGAAAACTACGCTTTTAGAAAGACGCGCGTACGCGCGTGCGACATGAATGTGGAAGATGTGTATTACATATAGGTACATTAAAAGATAAAAGTTTTTTTCTTTAATAAATGGCATCTCTACCTGGTTGTGATTTAAATATCATATTATCCAGTGAATTAGTAATTATCACAAATGTAAATGTTAAGAATTAAATAATATCGACAAATTGAACGAATAATACATTTAAGATTTTACATGTTCAAGTATCAACGTATTAATATAATATAAATCATTAATAACCGAGCTGTAAAGGGCTGCAATATTTTGTTAACGATGCATTTATTTGGCTGCCGTTGCATTAGTTATCACTACTTACTTTATTTTCATTTAAAGCGAGATAAAGTCTGGATTTTTTAAGAAAGTTTAATCGATGAATCCAAAAAAAGAATATATAGCGGTCAAAGCGGTTAATTGATTACATGCGTATCAATTCATTTACGATTACAGACAAAGTAAATAACACATTGCAATACGATAAAAAAAGAAAAATTCTATAATTAAAAATATGTAAAGTGGTTAAAATAATAATGTGATATATAAATCTACATTTCTTTTTGAATTAATAACTTCTTTCTAAATACCTATTTCTACGTAATATTATAAGTAGTAATACTAATTGTAAGTATATCAACTATATAAATAAAAGACAAATATATATTATTGATAAGGTGTCAATAAATAATTTTATATAATTGCCAGATATAATAGAGAAAGAGAGAGAGAGTGAGTGAGTGAGAGAGAGAATAAAATTTTCAACAACAGTTTATAACAAGTAGTTTAAAATTGTGAGGAAATTTTACGTTCAATCCTGTCTCAGCTGTTTTGAAATTTAACTATGTCACACACTATCGATTTAGTGAAAGAATTTCAAAACTTTGTATCGACTTCCATATGGATCTATTTTACGCAAATACGCATGTACATAATTGTTATTATTTGTTATACGCATTTATTTTCATCATACGTAGCAAAATTATATTTTTATTATTATTATTATTATTATCGTTTATATATATCCATGTAATTTCTACATAATCTTTAAATTTTATCTAAAACTTGCGTAACATGTATACGATTTTTATCAGAATTTAGCTAATTATACGTCACGTAAAAATAAATATACGACGCATCAGTAGAGAAGATATGAAAATATTGAGCACGAGACGAATCGACAAATGATGGAGCACTCCATTTATAGATAATCTTTCGTTAGGAAAAAACTCACTGCATTTTAGCGGGCGTGACAGTCCGATACGCTTCGATATCTTCTTTACTTCCTTCGTTGATACTCGTCTTCGTTTTGTCGTACGGAGAGTAGAGAAGACGTCGCAAAGAGACGAAAAAGAGACGACAATATCGAAGAAAAAAAATAAAAGAAAAGATGTCAGAGAGCGTCCCGTATCTGTCACCGGGCAGACAAGAACTGAGCGGAATATAATCTAACAGAGTGCACGAAACGTCGAGCCGAATGGAGTTGGAGGACCTCGAAGGTGGTCAGGATTTCCCCTTCTGCAATCCCTTCCCCACTCGAAGAGAAAGACCCTCCTGCGGTGACGAACAATTATCCCCACTTGTTATTTTCTACGTGTTTTCCCCTTCTACCCGAAATATCACCTCGCGCGATCACATTTTGCAGTGTACCCCAACTTTGCCTTTTCTGACGGAGTCTGTCACCGAGAGATCCCCACCATCGTTATCAGTCACTCAAGACGCCCCACTGTTTGACGTTCTCTGCCGATTACGGCTCGTGGCGAATGCCTACTTACTTTCATCCTGTCCGTCGCGACGCCACGGCATAGACGACGCGTCTTTATTATGTTACTTTATACTTCTCTCTCTCTCTCTCTCTCTCTTAAAATTTACAAATTTATAAATTCAAATAAATTTGATTTTTCAAAAATTATAATTACTTATGTAATTCCAATTTGAATACTTAATAAAGTATTAATTGAAATATTGGGCAGTTTACAGTCGGATATTTAGAGTTTTGGAATAAACGTTATAATCAGTAATAATTACGTCGAATAACAAATTAATGCTTGTCGGAGTGCTCCGTGTAAAGTGAAATTTACCACGTGCCACTTCCGCCGGCATGCTCAGTCATTGAAAGACTACCGATCGTAAAAAAACAAATGTTGAAATCGTCTCTAGGTGTAGAGACACAGCTGCGTATTGCACATACATATATCGCACGCGCCTTGTGATATCTTGAAATCGGTACAGTACGTACATAAATATTTTACATAAAAAAATTGTATCAAAATTATGAGAGTGTAAAATATTAATTGAAACTTCTAGTTACGTTGTAATTAAGCGTTTAAAAAATAATATTTTTAACACACAGTTGAAAAATTTAGAAGAAATGTGCGGGTGTGTTGATAAAACAAAAATACACTGAGAATTCATAATAAAAAAATAGAAAGGAAATGAGATACGAGTTTGTTTTGTGGATTTCGTTCTGTATGATTCGTAGAAAGCAATGGGATGTGTGCGCGTGTGTGTATTTATGAATTGTAAACTCTCTTAAATGAGATTCACAAACTTTGCACCACTGTTAATGAACACGATTTATTAATCTCAGGTTTCTTTCTTCGTACTGTAGTTTTATTCATTGTAGCTGTTTAAAATTATAGATTTTGAAATCTGATTCTTTTATTTTGCACGGTCTAAGATAAATTCAAAGTAAACTTTAAGACTTTCTTGTTTATAGATTTTTTAATCATTCAAAACTAAAATATTTTTATAACTAGCTCTTAGAAAGAAAGAGAAAAAGAAAAAAGGAAAATTTTAACTATTTTTCTCATTATAATCGTTGTCATTTTATCACATTACTTATCATATATTATCGATTTATTTCTATTATAATATATAATTAATTCGTAGTGTAACCAATCCTATTTCATTTTAAATTATAAGATTGCTGCTAGTGCTGTCATATAAGATACATTAGACAATGATAGACAATTATGACAACGAAGATTATTATTATCTGGTATCAGTAAAATTAACTCTCGATGACCTACTAATAACAAATAATTTTTAAATGCAGAATACAAGATTGAAATAAATTTACGTAATCATAAGAGAACAAACAATTTCTTTGCATTGGTGCAATCTCTCAAATCGGCCAAAAGTAGCAAACAACAAAAAGAAATAACGAAAAACGGATCGCAATCTGCACTCGAACTTTTGCTATCAAATTTGAGAGGTCGCGACTCGTGCACGTGTATAGTGCATGAGTTAAAAAATATGAATACTTCATCGTCTTTCTTTTTCCTTCTCCCTCTCCTTTTTTCCTTCTCTCCGTCTCTCTCTCTCTCTCTCTCTCTCTCCCCCATTCTATATTTCTTCTCAGTTACATCTTCTCATCACAGCCACGATGAAAGCAAGCGTGATCATCCAATTGCTCTCTTTTCGTAGAACTGCGAGGTAACAGTTAATAGGAAATCTATCAGTCAATCGCACTCATTGGTCAATAAAATCTTATCGGATGCAGATCCGACGCAGATCAGATAAGACCAGCTATACTGACGGATAAAACCACGGATAAAATAAATGAAATTGCAGTATGTGGAACAAATGTCGCTGAATTGAACGGATTGAAAAAAAGTTATTAATTGTTTTCATTGTCGTTAAGAGTGTTGATATACTTTTCAAAAATATTTTTTCTTTTTTTGTGAATTTTTATTGAACTGTGTACTTTGTATTTGTCAAAGGTGCGATTCTTTCTTTATGCATTCCCATTTATTGTCACGTAATAAAGATAAATCCAACAGTTATTGTGCACGCCGATCAAATGAATCAACATAGAACCATGGATATGACGCATGACGCCTTTGACGCGAGTCTTGCGATGCGAGCAATCTGTCTCGTTCCCTTCCCAGAATCGGAGGGTGGCAAACAATGCGATCTGTGGATCATTTCGATCGGTGAATGAACCCTTATCATCAGCAAGCATCGGACATGAAGAGAAAAGCGCGAAGAGCGAAAGTCGTGCGAAATCCGAGTAAAATTATCTCTCATTCGTCATTTAATTCAACCATCATCAATATATCGACATTTCTTATTATTCAAAACCACACCGGCATCTTATAATTTAATCTATATCTTAATTATTGTCTTAGCAACAAAAATTAGTGTGTGTTCCTTTGAGGGGGAAAAAAAAGCTAAAATATAAATCATAGTGAAATTTAAAAAGCAGCCGCTTAATGTAGTTGTATAATTTGGAATTTTGTAATAAACACACTGACATCTTTAAAAATTTATATCAATGATTATAACAGGATGTAGAGAAGAAAGAAGGAGACACTGTTGAAAACTGTGAAACAACTAATTGACGCGCGCGCGCGCGCGCTCAAAGATTGAAGGAACAAACTGTATCGAGAGGATGGTAACAGAGAGAGTGAGAGAGAAGCAACCACCTTAGGATCTCGAGTACCTAAATTCAAGGGCTCGTGCCCAAGCTAAATCAACAAACAGGGCAGCGAAGGTGGGGACAATCGCTTCGCTTTCACATAGTTGTTAGCATAGGGTCGAGCAGTGTTCCGACGGTTGCGCTTTGTTTCGGGCTGTATATTAAGTATCGCCTACGCATACAGACCTGCGTGAAGCGGAATAGCTCTTAAAACTCACGAGTAAATATTTTTGCGTGCAGGAAAGAGCTGTACGTTTGTATGGATGCAATAATCCGATTATATGTCTTGCAGAATAGTGCGTTTGATCATACCGCACTTTGGATAAAAATTATTTTTCTTTAATAAAAATTTTGATATTGTTGACGTAACACGTATCGGGCATTATAAACTAGCTAGTTCAATTCATTAGTGTTCAATCGAACTAATTAGAACGAATTATGATTTTTAAATGTCCGACAAAAGTACCGAGATCATTCTCATTTATCTGTCAGTAAACTACATATAATTTTAATATTTTATTCACGTATAAAGTTAACGTTAAAACACAAAATTACTCATATTCTTATTCTGCACACAAGAATGACGCATATATTGTATTATATTTCATATCCCAGAGACAGCTAAATAAATTCTCGGTAAATGATGAGCTTCGAGCGAAACAATTTTCTACGCGAGATAACCGCAGATCTCATATAAAAAAAAAAAACGTATAACGATGTCAACGAACGATGCTACATATAATTACATCGTTATTGATTTTAAAATAATCTAACAATAAAGCACTAATAGCACATTTATAAGCTGCTCCAAAAAACTACAAATCGAAAATATTTCACATTCAACACCAGTTTATTCAGTGATTTATTCTATTCTTGACACTAAAATAATTTCACTCTCAGGAGACGATTTTTTCTAAGGACGAAGAAACGAAAAGAATGTAGTTTCGCCAATATGAAAATCGAACGGTTCTGTAGTTACGGTTTGAATTCGGTTTACACCTGACACGTCCGTCCATTGCGTCACGCAACAATAACGATAACGATTGTCACTAACCTGGAGAGTGGGCCGCTGGGCGAATGCGGCGCGGAGGGGCCCTGGTCGTGTTGGTCCTGATGATGATGGGGGGTACCAGCGGCATGATGCGTGTAGATGGAATCAATGTACAGCTGATCGGAGACGCGCTCGGCTTCCTGCAGTCCATGATTGGTCTGAACCGACGGTGGTGGTTGCATAGCCGTAAGATGCGTAAAAGATTGCAATCTGCCCTGTTCAGTGGGGCTATAACTATCCTGGGTCTGGCGATGTGGCGATGAGAGAGCCTGATCGTCGTGCGGGCTATGACTAGAAGTCGGCGAGCCGCCGACGGTCCTCACCGATGGAGAACCACCGCCGGTCGGGGGGGCTCCGCCAGTACGGATCTGATGTTGCAAATAAGACTCTTCGGACAATACGTCCTCCAAGTGGTGCGACGTATGATGATGATGATGACTGCTACCACCGTTGCTGGACGTGCTGCTCGACGAAGTGAGAGTCGGAAAGAGTACACCTAGATAATCACCCCGTGCACCTCTCATGGCCGCGGTGATGCTGCTCACCCCTCGATCCACGTCTTCGTCAGTTTCTTGATGATGCTGCTGCGAATCCTCCAAATGACGATGAGCAGCGGCTAAAGCGGTATGCTGATGCACCTCGGATAAATGATGATGATGTTGCTGTTGTTGATGGTGATGGTGGTCCGTCGTGGTTGGTGAGAGCGTCTCGGTACCGTAACGATGCATCGTGGAGTGAGGCATGTGACTGCCGGCACGGCGTCCATCCGGCGCGATGGAGGCCTCCGTGCTATCCCCTCCCTCGGGAACCGGGACCTCTCTCGCCCCAAGCTGAACATACTGTTGAGTCTGTTGGTGATGGTGTTGCGACGACGTCGGCGGCGGCGGCGGCAGCGGTGGCGGTGGTGGCGGCGGCTGCTGCTGGTTCTGACGATGGTGATGGTGTGTGTCATGCTGCTGGTGGTGCGATTGGTGGGGCGGTTGGGAAACCTGTTGCTGCTGCTGCTCCTCCCTCATATCACCACCCCCAAAACTTTAAGGGTTAGAAGAAAAGAGAAAAAAAACTTTTTCATCAACTAATATGCGGTGAAATTCAGCGATTAATAACTTTTGATTAGTAGTTTTGATCTGTCGATACATTTGAACGGTAATATTTTTTTATTGATCAAATTTGTTAACGAAATTCTTATAATCCTAAAAGATTCTTTCTAAACTTTTTTCAATTTCGTTTTAATATAGTTGGAATTGTATATACTAAACGTCAACTCAGAATAAATTTAAAAAGAAATATATAAAGAGAAGAAAATCAAACGCCACGTCTAAACTGTAGTGCGAGATAGTTCTGCTATCTCTAGATAGCTAGATCTCTAGATAGATTGCGAACGGCAATTATAAAAAGGGGGTGCAAAATTCTGCGATTAAATTACAACGCGTTCTAATCCAGTGTTTTAGAATGTAGCAGAATATTTGTTTTGATATTTGACGACAAGATATTTGTCCTGACTCACATACCTCTCTTGGATTATGTGTGTGGGATGATAGTCGAGCTCATGAAGGGTATAAGTGGTATTGGAGTCCTCATTGGCATGATCATCGGCACCAGCGGCAACGGCGGCGACCGCAATAGCGACTGCTTCGGCACCGGTTGGCTCAACCATGGCGCCATTTTCCATTTCCGGCTGTCCCGCCTCCAGCACGCCCACACCGCTGTTCTCCTCTCCAGCCTCTCTAGCCGCCACAAACGCCAGCTGTTGCTGCTGTTGCTGCTGCTCCTGGTGGCCGACTTCGTGCCCGATGACGTCCTCGCTCTTTATCGTCGTCGCCACCACTGCTTTCCCCTCTTCCTCTTGCTTGACGATTGCCTCTCTGGTAGACTGCGATGCTGGTTCCGTGGCCCCGACATACCCGATCAAGACTGTATAATCATCAAACGAATCATTGGATATCTCATTCGATAGATTAGGAATGTATTCGAGTATAAGAAAATCCTAGCCCTGCAGGTGCATCTGTATTTTTGAAGAGCGCCGAAATGGAGATAAATAGATGAATTTATAAAAGAAAATTTTTAATTATGTGGGTAAGCTATCAAGAATATACGATATTAATATTTTACATTTAATTGTCATAAACTTTGGCAGAATACATTTCTATTAAAATTTTAAAATATCGTGATGAAGATCACTGATACTTCGTGTCTTATATGTTTAAGTGTAAATTGGTTATTTCGTAAACAGCGAAAACAAATTGGTAATAAGTTGCATAATCATGTCACAAGGTTCCGAAATATAGACCGATTCAAATACATACACACTTTCTTCAAACGTATACTTGTTACATGTGAAAGGCAATAACGTAATAAACGATGTTTTAGAAAAACGTCTCTATTGTGTTGCATTATACAATATTTCAAAATCCGCTCCAATAAAGATGTTTTTTATTTTTTATTTTTTTTTCAACGCATAGTAATTATAATCTTCCACTCATATAATTTATATCCCCTTCTTATAGGTTCTTTTCTAAAAAAAATAATAATATTAAATGTTGGAAAATCGAGAAAAATAATCTGTCAATATTTCTTTCGAAAAAAATCTGTTCCTCTCAATTAAATTAGTTGGAAACTCTTAAATTGAAATTAGATCTCGAACTGCATGATATGTGTGCAGGTTTGTAAAATATTAATTATAAATTTATGTAACATGTAAAATAATAAGTCTTTGATTTAGTTGACCAGTTGAAATGGATGAATTGTTTGGACGGTTGCATATCCGTTCTACTTTGTAACCGAATAACCGCGATCGTATAATTGCGCAATAAAAACCGCAAGAATGTTGAAACCGATCGAGATTCGACAGAGGCGTAGGACATACCGCGTGATGACACTGAGAAACTGTTGCTAGCTGGTGCGTTACAAAAATAACCATGTGCTCTTATCTACGCGTCGTTAGTGGTGGCTCACGCACTCACGTATGGATGGACATTGCATATATGTAGAGAGAGCGAGAGAGAGAGGGGGGGGAGAGAGGAGGGGGATAATAGAGAGAAAAAGAGAAATGAAGAGAATGATTTCATGAGCTGTTCTCTCTCTCTTGGGAATGATAAAAATATTATTTTTAATTGAGGGGTTCATGCATATCATGTTAGGACCAATGATGTTAGGAACACGTATGTAACAATCCTAGTTCTCAATTTTATTTCTTCATTTAAATCTTGTAATATATTTATTTAAATTCTTTATATATTTTAAATACTTGAAGCGAAATGCGGCGTAATGCACGTTTTTAATAGACCATTGTTTGACCTCGAACAATGTAATATGGGTCGATCGTGACGATTTGATGCGTAACTCGATTGTCTACACGACCGCTGAGTAATCGGTTGCATGAACGTGCGACACACGAGGGAAAAGAAAACCTCATAAATGTCACGTGCGCCTCGTAAAACCGATCTGATTCTAACTCGTGACTTTGCTCATCTGACAAAGTTCACAAATCATCGCGCATCTGACTATGACTAATTTATTTCTATATTGAGAGAAAGAAAGAGAGAAAATTCGGTTGAAAATTATCCAAACTAAAATAATCGTGTCTTTAATCGTCAAATATTCAATATAATATCGTTGGAAATTTCCACAACTTTATTTTATTTGAGGCTATATTTTCTCCTTTAAAAAAATAATTAAAATTAAAAACTATCGTTAAATCGCGGCGTCGAAAGTTATCGTAAACGCATCTAACACCCCTTTACCCGCTCTTTTTGATATAATTTTCATATTATGTGAAATATTAACAATATATATATATATATATATATATATATATACACATGTATACATTATTAACAATTTTTATACACATATTAATACTCTTGAGAATTGTACATTATCTTTATATGAATCTGGATAATAATCTTTCGCTCGATTTTTATTTAGCGACTTCATTCAAACTACCGTAGTATCACCTCTGAAGACGGTATATCAACCACGTTTAACATTGAACCGACCTTATTGACATTACCTAATCGAATTGGAAAGGTCAAGCTCATTGGATTATCTGTCGCTGCTGCTCGACGAATCCTATTAAAAAACATATTTTTGCACAAAAGGTCCAAGTACAGTTCGCTTTGTATGACCAACCTCTGAAATAATGTAAATAAATGTACGTTTATACGGGGTAGTCTGGCGCGTTACCGATAATACTGTCCGTCAAAGATTACTCTTTAGACATCCAAAAATAACGTGTATTTATGAGAATTGTATTTAATTCATGTTTAATCTTAATTCTTTAATAAATTTCTTCAAATTTATGTTTAAAAATTAAATTTTTAATTTGTGTTATTAGAAATGCACTCTTTCTTCATTTACGATACGATAATTATTTTAAAGTAACCACATCTTTTCTCTAAGAAAGTGACCAAATTATTTCTTTAAGAAATAATTCAAAATATTACTTTATTCAAATTTTATTTCACACATATTAATTAGTCTTAATGAAACATATATTTTTACGCTTTAATCAATTTTCTATCAAAAATCCATATTAATTGAAATAGATTTAACAGGAATGCAAAAGGCAAAGTAAAATGCTGAGTCTAAAGACGAGACACGAAATAACTATACAAGTGTATAAACTTCAAATAAAAAACTTTAAAGATCAACGGAAAAGAATTAGTCGCCCCCATCGTATTATCTCTACAAGGAGGAGATGCAGAGCTGCGACCCCGATTAATCATTCAATGAAGAAAATATACGCGACGGACATGTGTGGTTGGGAGGAGGACCTTCTTCATTGCCATAATAGTAAAACAAAGAAATGCGCGTGATTAACCTTAATTTTATGATAGTTGATATTGTATGATCAAATATCATTTTTTCTTATGTCGAATTAATGTAATATCTTATTTCTACATCTATAAAGTTTTATGAGTAATGTATTTCTTTCTTTTTTTGGGG